>CAUYQU010064759.1:0-36732 GCA_963574635.1 Cheracebus regulus | reverse complement strand
TAGCAGTGTGCAGAAAGCAGAAACTGGACCCCTTCCTGACACCTTACACTAAAATTAACTCCAGATGGATTAAACACTTAAACATAAGACCTAACACCATAAAAACCCTAGAAGAAAACCTAGGCAAAACCATTCAGGACATAGGCATAGGCAAGAACCTCATGACTAAAACACCAAAAGCATTGGCAACAAAAGCCAAAATAGAAAAATGGGACCTAATTAAACTCCAGAGCTTCTGTACAGCAAAAGGAACAATCATTAGAGTGAACAGGCAACCAACAGAATGGGAAAAACATTTTTGCAATCTACCCATCTGACAAAGGGCTAATATCCAGAGTCTACAAAGATCTAAAACAGATTTACAGTAAAAAAAAAAAAAAATCCACCCAAAAGTGGGAGAAGGATATGAACAGACACTTCAAAAGAAGACATATATGAGGCCAACAAACATATGAGAAAATGCTCCACATCATTGATTATTAGAGAAATGCAAATCAAAACCACATTGAGATACTACCTCATGCCAGTTGGAATGGTGATCATTAAAACATCTGGAGACAACAGTTGCTGAAGAGGATGTGGAGAAATAGGAACACTTTTACACTGTTGGTGGGAGTGTAAACTAGTCCAACCATTGTGGAAGACATTGTGGCACTTCCTCAAGGACCTAGAAATAGAAATTCCATTTGACCCAGCAATTCCATTACTGGGTATATACCCAAAAGATTATAAATCATTCTATTATAAGGACACATCCACATGTATATTCATAGTGGCACTGTTTACAATAGCAAAGACCTAGAACCAACCCAAATGCCCATCAACGATAGACTGGACAAGGAAAATGTGGCACATATACACTATGGAATACTATGCAGCCATAAGAAATGATGAGTTCGTGTCTTCCTTTGTAGGGACATGGATGAATCTGGAAACCATCATTCTCAGCAAACTGACACAAGAACAGAAAATCAAACACAGCATGTTCTCACTCATAGCGGGGTGTTGAACAATGAGAACACATGGACACAGGGAGGGGAGCATCACACTCTGGGATCTGTTGGAAGGGGCCAAGGGAGGGACAGCAGGGGTTGGTGGCGGGGAGGTCAGGGAGGGATAACATGGGGAGAAATGCCAGATGTGGGTGATGGGGGGGATGGAAGTAGCAAACCACATTGCCATGTGTGTACCTATGCCACAATCCTTCACATGTATCCCAGAACCTAAAGTACAATAAAAAAAAAAAAAGAAATGTATCTGTTGCCTCTCATTTTGAGATGGGAAAAACACAGTGGCTGTCATTCTTCAACAGAAAATATATTGAATGATATTTTACAATTATCTCCCATTTCTCTGACACAAAGCATGAAAGAATGGGAATATCTCAATTCCCTGCATCAGAGTATTAGAAAAGAAGCATTGCAGTAATATCAGAGCAGCCACCTCCAACAGCTCCTGCCAGATTTTAAGTAGAGATTTTCTTCTGTCAACATTATTCTCCATTCCCCTACCACTAGGGAACTGGCTGAATTTTCTTCTCTGTACATAATATTCTTTTTTTTCTGACAAGGTATAATAACTGTAGTGTCAAATAGTAACACGTTAGAAGAAATAAACATAACATAGATGAAAGAAGTCTTCAGCATTTTCTGAATGCATCAATTGCATGAGTCTCCAGTGTTCCAGGGTTGATTTACATCATTATTAACTGCTCTTTTCCCCATGACCCCATTCCCTCCCATGCTCCCTGGAGATCCCAGAACAGCAAATGGCATTTGTAAGTTCCTGTGAAAGATTCCCCTCAAGCTTCCAGCCCCTATCCACCAGGCCTGGGTCTGTACATCTGTGTATTTCCAGGGAATGGCTTGTGCCTGGTGAACTGAAGCACTGAGCCATGAGCCTCCCCAGGAAGGACTTGCAGCCTGACTCCCAGAAGATGGTGGCAGTCTTCTGGGGGTGCAAATGGCACTAGCTGTTGTTGTTCATCTGACCCGCTTGCACAAGCACTGACGATCTGTGGGACCGGGACAGTCCTCTCAGTCTGATTGGAGGGCCTCATTGTCACTGCTGCTCCGGGCTCTCCTTACTAACAGATAAGTTCTATAATCATGACAAATAGAGTTTAAAAAAAATTAGTTCTGGTCTCATAACATCTGAGATGGGTAGGGAGAAGCAAAAGAATAAAAGCCTCTTCTTTCAATGGTTCTCAAACCACTCGGTAAGAGTCGGCCTTTGGAGGAAGAACTTTTTTTTAATGTGTGTGTATGTGTGTGTGTGTGTGTGTGTGATGAGGTCTTGCTCTGTGACCCAGGTTAGAGTGTAGTGGCAAAATCATAGCTTACTGTAGCCTTGAGTTCCTGGGCTCAGGGGATCCTCCCACCTCAGCTTCCCAAGAAGCTAGAACAGGTGTGCACTGTTACTTTGCCTATTTTTTTTTTAATTTTTATTTTTTGCAGAGATGGGCTCTCGTTGTGTTGCCCAGGCTGGTCTTGAACTCCTGGGCTCAAACAATTCTCCTGCCTCAGCCTCCCAAAGCACTGGGATTACAGGTGTGAGCCACCATCCCTGGCCTGAATGGGAGAATTTAATACAGGGAATTGGTTCATTAGCTGACAGGAGAATTTACAAATTCAAGATGGGATAGAGGAAAGATAGAGATTAGCCACAGAAGGAAGCCATTAATACATCAAGGCCCACGAAAAAGTGGGAGTAGAGGGCGTTAGAGGCCAAAACCAGCAGATGCTGGAACTGGTGGGATAGCCCGGGGGGAGCCGGGACCCTAAGGCAAGGGCTGTCTGGAAGAAGCTGAAACCATGAAGGAAAAACCACTGCTGAGATGCAGGAAGCCAAGCAGAAGGGCAAAAATCACCAGGCAGTTCCCTTCTTTCCTCCCTCCAGTTTTCCACCAGGCTTCCCATGGGCTATGCCTACTAGAAGCCATGGAGTAAAGAAGACTAGGAAATGCAGTTCCCTATGGTCAAAAGAAGCACACAGGAAGGGCTGGGATGCATCTGAGGTGCACCAGGTGCCCAGTCTTTTTTTGTGCCCCAGTTTATAGATCCAGAAGGCTAAGATCAGGAGGTTAGATGACCATGCCATGAAAAACTCCAGCTTAGCCCTGCTGGCACCATCATACCCTTGGAGAAAAAGAAAGAGTATGCTTAGATATGGGGATGAAAGAAGATCCCAGAAAGAACTGGGGAATCCCAAGGGCTGAGAGAGCCGCAATATGAATTTGCTGGGCTCTTAAGGATGTTTGGCATCTGGAGTCTAAGGGTTGGGGTTGTCTTGGACAGCAACAGAAATCAAAATCCTCAAATTCCATTAGGAGACCTGAGGTAGAAGTGGTTCATGATAAAGCAGAGAGGGAGAAGTCAGACTGGGGTTTCCAGCTACATAAAGGTGATTTTGTAACCATATCATATGCTTGCATTGGACAATCTGTATGTTCTTTGAACTGCTAAGACTTTACACTATAATGAAATTGCCCTTGCCTTTTATTAAGTTGGTGGAGGCAGAGGGAAGGGTGTACTGTTGTGGGTTGGGATAGCTTCACGGTTATGAGTCCAGGCTGGCCTCGGCTGGAAGTCCAACACTACAGCTGCTGTCACAGTCACAAGCAAGATCTAACCTTTTCATTTCCTCTTTCAGAAGATGGGGTTGCTAACACCTTCCTCACAATCCTCACAAAGGATTACATAAGACAAATGAATTTAGCCATGAAACACTTAGCCCAGAGCCTGGCTCCCAGAAAGTATTCACCTAACGCAGGTCTGGTCTGCGGGGGAGAGAAATTTTTCACAGCCTCCAGCAAATCATCCATCCCCAAGGACCCCTAGGAGCCTCCATCCCTGGATGCTGAGCCAATGAGAACACACAGTGAGAAATAGCTTCCTTGTCACCTACCTTCACAGCAAGGTGAATGAAGGAGCCCAGAGCAGATTAAGGGTGGCAAATACCTTACCATCCTGTGGCTCCTTAGTCACACACACACACGCACACACACGCCACAAACATAGACCCACAAATCACAGCCTGTCAAGACAGTCTCAGAAGCAAAAGGAGATGAGAAGAATTTACCTTTGCTGGCAAAATTTACAGCATTCAGATGCTCATGAAAGCCATGCAGTATGATGTGTATTATTACATGGAAAAAAAGAACAAAGATTCTCAGAGACAGAGAAAGCTCTGCTGTGCTGTTCCCATTGTCAAGTAGGCCGCCAGTCACAAATTACATTCAAGTAAAATATAAACACATGCTTTAACAAACATGTAAGTAAAATTAAAATGTTTTTAAACATTTAAACGCTAAGCGGGATACAGAGGACATCCGATGAGGGGACAGCCCAGCACAGGGTCTCGGAGTCCAGGCTTCAGCAGCGGGAGGAGTGGGCCTGAGAAAGGGAGATTGGCCGCCTACTGGCAGATTTCCCAAATAAGTGGATGTATTAAGAAGGATGCCAGGTTCCTCATTGCCAGAAAAAGAGAGCTGCAAATGAGGAAGGAGACAACTAGAATGAACCTGTGGTGCTTAATTAGGAAGTGTGTGTGTGTGTGTGTGTGTGTGTGTGTGTGTGTGTGTGTGTGTGTGTGTGTGTGTGTGTGTATAAAGAGAGAGAAATATAGACACCAGGCCAGCTTCCAACAACACTGAGTCTGGTTGCAAGTGTCAGACCAGTTCCCAGATTTCAGGGACTACCTTTTTCTTTCTGAGTACTAATGGGCTTATTTAACGATGGAGTAAAAGAAGGATCTAGGATTCCAAACAGATATAAAGTAATTGTTTAATTAACTAAGTTGGAAGAATGGTAAGAAATGGGACTTAAAAATAATTAATAGACTTTATTGTTAGAGCAATTTGAGGTTTACAGGAAAATTGAGGGGGAAGTACACATTCCTGCATTCCCTCCCTCACCCCGACTGTCTCCCCTTTCCCCTATTTCCTATCTTGCACATTTGTTACAGTTGATCAGGCAATATTGACACACTATTTTTAACTAAAGTCCAGAGTTTACATGAGGACTCTGTGTTATACAGTTCATGGGTTTTGACAAATGTATAATGACACATCCACCATTATAATATAATACAGAATAATTTCAATGCCCTAAAAATCTCCTGTGCTCTCCTGGCCTCAAGGGATCCTTCCACTTCAGCCTCCTAAGTAACTAAGACTATAAGCATGTGAGTATGCCAGGCTAGTTTTTAAAAATTATTTTAATTTTTTGTAGAGATGGGGTCTTGCCATGTTGCTCAGGTTGGTCTCTAACTCATGGCCTCAAGCAATCCTCCCTCCTTAGCCTCCTAATGTGCTGGGATTACAGGAGTGAGCCACCATTCCTGGCCACCACTAAGTTTCTAGCTTTCTCTGCAGTTTTACCTTTTCAAGAATGTCGTGTGGCAGGAATTATACACTATGTGGCCTTTTCAGATTGGCTTCATTCACTTAGTAATGCCCATTTAAGGCTCCTCAATGTCTTCTTGAGCCTTGCTAATTTATTTCCTTTTATTACTGAATAACATTACATTGTCTGGACATACCAGTTCGTTTATCCACTCACTTACTAAAGGACATTTGGGTTACTTCCAGTTTTTGGCAATTACAAATAAAGCTGCTGTAAACACTTGTATGCAGGCTTTTGTCTGGGCACAAGTTTTCAACTCATTTATATCAATACCTAAGAGTGCAATTGCTGAATCATATGATAAGCCTAAGTTTAGTTAGCTTTGTAAGTAACTGCCAGACTGTCATCTGAAGTGGCTGTATCATTTTGTATTTCCAGCAGCGATGAATGAGGCTAAACTAAATGACAACTAAATATAATGTGGGATCCT
The DNA here is from genome assembly GCA_963574635.1 of Cheracebus regulus. Taxonomy (NCBI): domain Eukaryota; kingdom Metazoa; phylum Chordata; class Mammalia; order Primates; family Pitheciidae; genus Cheracebus; species Cheracebus regulus. Next base: position 30,897 of record CAUYQU010064759.1, on the reverse strand, counting down.
GGAACAGACAGATACAGTCAGTAAAAACTAAGGAAACCTGAATGAAGTATGGACTTTAGTCAATAATAAGGAATCACTATAGACCCACTAGTTGTAACAATTGGATCATAGCAGTATAAGATACTAACAAAGAGGGAAAATTGGACGTGGAGTCTACTGAATTCTCTGTACTATCTTTTCAAATTTTTTATAAACATAAAAATTTAATAAATAAAAAGTTTATGTAAATATTAAGGGAAATTACAGAATGTCACAATTTTGCAACCACCAAATGAATCTGGATAGCCATAAAGCATCAACAACTTTTATAACTGCACAAAAAGAGCCAAGCAGATAAGATATACCTCCGATCGTCTTGTCAACAGAATTAAACTTGAGTTTGGTCCAGTCTCCAGCTCCAGCTGTCAAATTACAGGCAGTAGAGAAGACAGGAGCATATTCATCTGCACCATAAATGTTTAACCAACAGAAGCCAATATCACCTATCAATAGTGAAAGAAAACTCAAAAATAAAAAACTAGCAAAGAGAATGGACCAATACACTAAAAAATTCCCAAGACTTTTGGGAGGCCAACATGGAGGACTGCTTGAGCTCAGGAGTCTGAGACAAGCCTGGGCAACAGAGTGAGACCCTGTCTCTACAAAAAAATTAAAAAAAATAGCCAGGCATGGTGGCACATGCCTGTAGTATCAGCTACTGGGGAGGCTGAGGTGAGAGGATTGCTTGAGCCCTAAAGGTTGAGGCTGCAGTGAGCTATGAAAGTACCACTGCACTCCACCCTGGTTAACAGAGCAAGATTCTATCTCAAATATTCTACTAATAATAATCCCTCATCATATATGTTTACAATCGAAAGAAGAGGTTAAAAATCATAAAGAAAAAGGCAAAATTAATTTTATTTGGAGATTGCATAGACATATACCTGGAAAAAGCAAGATAATCAACCAAAAGTTATTCAAAATAAGAGAATTTAGCAAAGTAGTTTTAAAAATTAATAAACAAGATTGTTGCAGATCTTTGAGATGTTGCTTTTCTGGCCAGAAACCTCTGTGGCCAGTGGCACCTTTGCTGGAGTTCATGTTCTGCCTCCAGGAACACAGACAAGTGGAAGGTGAACAAGATGAAGAGGAGCTTTATTGAGCGTTACAGCTCTGAGGAGACCCGCAGTGGGCAGCTCCTCTCTGTAGGCAGGTCTTCCCCATGGAGTGTTCAGCTCTCAGCAGAGAGGAGGCCCTCAAGAGGGTGGTTCCTCTCTGCCCACAGGTTGTCCTGTCATCTCTGCAGCTCTCAGCAGAGAGAGTAGCTCCTCTCTGCAGCTGCTTGTCCCCTCTCTCCATCCTCTGCCCTGCTCTGGCTGAGTCCCTGGCTTTTATGGACCTCAGAGGGGAGGAAGTGCCTACAGATTGGTCCATGGGCACAGAAAAGGCACCACAAGTTCCTATTCCAGTCCACAGGACTGGAAGCCTGGCCCCTAGTCTTCAGACCCTCTCTTCCTGAAGGTGGGGCCTTACTAGGGACCTGTCCCCTTCTGCCCAGGAGCCTTTCTGCCTCCCATGGCTGTTCAAGGCTCCCAGGCTGCTGGCACCAAGGGGCATCTGCAGGCCAGCACCCAGCCACCCTCAGCTCCGTGCCCAGCCACCCTTAGCCCCAGCTGCCCTCAGCTTCCTCCAAAATTCTGGAGGGGGTCGAGATGGCAGGGTGCTGGTGTGTCAATGCTGCCCTGAGCCTTTTGCACACCAGGCTGGGCTATGACAGTCCCCCATCACAAGCCAGGCTCCAATCTTCACCTGGCTCAAAGATTGGAGTGGGTGCCAGGCAGTGGGAGTAGACACTCCCAAGGGGACACAGGTGGGGTAGGGGGGCATCTTCCCAGCCCGAAGGCGCAGGCTGCAGAGATGCCCTGGTCTTGCACCTGGAAGGGAGGCTGCAGCTGCACCTGGGCAGCTCCCCAAGGCCAACTCGGAATGGGTGGGCTTCCCACTTGTCCTGGCTCCTGCCCACTCTGGTGCAGGAGGCCCAGGTCTGCAGCCACAGATTGAATGGCTGCAGTTGCACCTGGGAGGGCAGGGATCCTGCCTGCTTCCATGCTGTTTCAGTGAAATAGGAGGTCCTGGTCTACAGCTGGGGTTTGGATAGCTGCAGCAGCATCCGGGGAGCGCCTGCCCCAACTCGGAAGGGGCGGGGCTCGCACCAGCTCCATGCAGCGTGCAGTCCCTGCAGGCCTCCCTGCTGCAGCCTGCGTGATGACAATGGCAGACTGTCTGGAGCAGCCGCTGCCACCAAAATTAATAGCTTTCAAACACACAATAATAACTAGCTAGCAAACATAACAAAATGCAAGATTCTACTTCAAGATGACACAAAAACAAAGTAAAAATGGCTAAGAATAAGATAATTTAAAATGTGCAGTATGAAAAAAAATGTTAAATTCTTGACAAAACTGAAGAGACAAATGGATAAATGGAAACATACCCTGTTTGAGATAGGAATGTCTACCATGAAAAGGTATCAATACTTCCTAATTTTATCTACAAATTTAATGTGACCCAAATAAAAATAGCATCAGTTCAACATCCGAATAATAGGAATTTCAGAAGGAAAGAACAAAGAAAACAGTAGGAAAAAAAAATCAAAGAAAAACACAATTTATTGAGCAAAAGTATTCAAGATCGAAAGGGACTTTTGAATTCTCAGTACTATAAAAGAAGAAGGGGGAAAAAAAGACCCACACCAAAGGATATGCCTAAGAAATTATAGAACTAAAGTAATGAAAAGGAAGCTCTTAAAAACTTACAGGAAGGGAGAAAAACAGGTTACATAAAGCTGAGGATAAGAGCTCAGAGGAACACTGGACTGCTCAGAAACAAACTCTGTGAGCTAGAAGATGGAGAAACCCCTTTAAAATTCTGAGGAAAAATAATTTCTTATAGTTTATATCTGGCTGAGGTATCAGTGAAGTATGGGGGTAGAATAGTGACGTTGTTATTTTTCTTGTAAACAACAACAACAAACAGCCTGGCCAACATGGTGAAACCCCGACTCTACTAAAAACACAAAAATTAGCCAGGCATGGTGGTGGACACCTGTAATCGCAGCTACTTGGGCGGCTGAGGCAGGAGTATTGATTGAATCCAGGAAGTGGAGGTTGCAGTGAGCCAGGATCACGCCACTGCGCTCCAGCCTGGGCAACAGAGTGAGACCCTGTCTCAAAAAAAAGAAACTTATTTTGTTGAAAAATTCAAACATTTCAAAGTAGAGGCAATCATATAATTAATTCCCATGCATCTAACACACAGGTTCAGCAATGATCAGATCATGGCTAATCTTGCTGTGTCTACATCCTAATTATGTCCTCTCATGTCTTACCAGTGTGTCTCTCTAAAAGATAAGAGTTTACAAATATGGGAATAATATCATTATTGCACCCAAAATAAAACTGAACAACAGCTTCAGATACTTCGTGTTCAAATTTCTAATCATCTCATACATGTCACACTTAAAAAATATCACTTGTTTGAATCAACACATCATAAGTAGTTTGCTTTCAAAGTCTTTTAAGCTATAGTTTCCTCCTCTATTTTCCTTGTAAACTATTTTTTGCAAATGCTTTTCCTCCCCCTTGATATTTAAGTGTTGAAGAAACCACATTATGCGACATGTCACATTCTCCAGGTTTTAGGTTATTTTGTCGACTGTGTTTCCATGGTGTCAGTGTTCTCCTCTGTCTTTTCTATTTTTTGGGAATTAATATTTGGACCTAGAGGAGAACAAGGCACCCTGTTCCCTGGCACCCTTTCTCAGGAAGCTAATGGGGATGTGTTCCACTAAAATGACAGAGTAGACCAAAGACCTGCAATCCGGCTTATGAGAGGCAGGGAGGCTTCCAGGGTGATGCAGGGGTGTTTCCAGATGACAGCTGTGGAGCAGATGCTGGGGACAAAGTCCAGATGGGAGCAGGAGAATGCGAAGAGGCCTAAGGAGAATGTTTCCAAGAAAAACTGAAATTGGTCTTATACCTGATGTGTTTGACTATTTTGAGAGTAGATTTTCAATTCCAGGGCAGAATTCTGGACTCACTTGGTGATAATCATATAGAAAACAAAGAAATGTTAAAAAAAAAAGAAAAGAAAAGAAAATCAAATCACTGTATAAGAAAGTAAATATAAGCATAGTTCACGGCTGGTTTAGCCATGAATTATATTTAGCTAATCATAATGTAAACAGTGAATACTGATTTAAACTAAAAGGGCAATACAAATTTATCACAAGGGTGGAGGAGAGAATTGTGTAGGTTTGTGTGTGTATGCATGTGTGTGTGTATGAGCATGATGGAAGGGGTACGCCTAGCAAGCCAAATACTCATCTTCTGTAGTAGGATATCAATCAAAAACACCTACAACTAAAAAATCAAGGATTAGAGGCTGGGCATGTTGACTCACACCTGTAATCCGAGCACTTTGGGAGGCCAAGGTGAGTGGATCATTTGAGGTCAGGAGTTCCAGACCAGCCTGACCAACATGGTAAAACCCCATCTCTACTAAATATGCAAAATTAGCTGGGCTTGGTGGTGCATGCCTGTAATCCCAGCTACTTGGGAGGCTGATCAGGCAGAATCACTTGAACTTGGGAGGCAGAGGTTGCAGTGAGCCAAGATCGCCCCATTGCACTCCAGCCTGAGCAACAAGAGAGAAACTATGTCTAAAAAATAAAGAAGCATTAGAAAAGGCAGACGTGGTGGGCTGAGTAAAGCCAACCATGGATATCCATGTGCTCAGCCCTGAAACCTGTGAACTTTACATAATATGGCAAAGGGGACTTTGCAGATGTGCTTAGTTTAAAATCTTAAAATGAGATTTTCCCAGATTATCTAGTTGAACCCTAACTATTATCACAGGTGTCTTTATAATTTGACTACGGTGGAGTAGAAGGTGATGTGCTCACAAAAGCAGAGATTGGAATGATGGGGCCAGGAGCCAAGGGATGCTGACAGCCTCTGGATATGGAAGAGGCAAGGAATAGATTCTAACCTTAGAGCCTTCTCCAGAAACAGCCCTGTTGATACCTAAATTTTAGCTCCTTAAGACTCATTTTGGGGTGGGCACAGTGGCTCACACCTATAATCACAGCACTTTGGGAGGCCAAGGTGGGTGGATCACTTGAGCCCAGGAGTTCAAGACCAGCCTGGACAAACTGGCAAAACCCCATTTCTATAAAAATAAAAATAAAAAATTAGCTGGGCTTAGGGGCACGTGCCTGTAGCTCCAGCTACTCAGGAGGCTGAGGCAGGAGTTGCTGAGCAGACAGTTGCCCTGCTCACTGCAACTCTGGGAGGCAGATGTTGCAGTAAGAAGAGATCATGCCACTGCACTCCAACCTGGGTGACAGAGTAAAATTCTGTCTCAAAGAAAAAAAAAAGATTTATTTTGTTTTTTCAATCTCCAGAACAGTAACAGAATAAACACGTCGTTTAAAGCCACTAACTCTGTGGCAATTTGTTGTGGCCACAGAAAACCAATAGAGCATATTATTTAAAAATTTGAAGGTAAAAATCAGAAGCAGCACCTAAAATATTGAATGAGGATGACTCGAGGGCTGCATGGGATTTGATATGAATGATCTTTATTATAAGCTTGGTGATACCATCTGACTTTTAAATATACACATATATTACATTACACTGAGAAAATGAAAATGCAACTTAAAAAAATATATACCAGACTAAATGTAAGTAGAGTTTTCCAAGTAAGTTCTGACAAATACTCAAGGAATATTCTTATACACATGGTTCCAGAGAGTAGAAAAAGGATTCCCCACTATTCAGTCTGTGGGCTGGTATAACTGTAACAACAATCTAGACAAAAACAGTAGAAGATATGATCGGCCAAACTGATGAACAAATATGCAAAAAAGCTAAATAAAGTATTAGCCAACGGAGTCCAGCAATATGCATAAGTGTGTGTACTCATTTACTATTGATGCCATACAAATTATCACAACTTAGTGACTTACAACAACCCAATTTTATTATCTCACATTTCTGTAGGGCAGAGATTCAGGATGGCCTCTCCTAGTGGAAGTCAAGGTGCCCATAGCATGCATTCCTTTCTGGAGGTTCTATGGGAACATCCATTTCCTGCTTATTCAGGTGGTTGGCAGAGTTTAGTTCCTTGTGGCTGTCAGTTCAAGAGCCATTCCCAGCTTCTAGTTGATGAATGAATCAACTAAAGGAGTAAAGTTGATGCGTGAATCAACTTTACTCCTTTTCTTCAGAAGGTAGGAACATCACACCCTCCCCATTTGGTTCCCATGGTCCACAGAGATATGGGTCAGCCTGCCCCGCAGTAGTCAATTCTGCACCATCTCCCAGGAACCACTTAGGGGACTCTCCTTGTAGCTGTGTCTGAGAAATGTGACCCAGGTTCCAGGGCAAGTCTGGTCTTACCTACCTGAGTCAGCCCCATCCAGTCTTCCATCCTTGCTGGGTTTCTAAAAATCCATTCATGTAGTCATGTATGGATAATACTTATTACTAAAATAAGATAGGGCCAGGCATTCCCTGGCTCCTAACCCTCTGCCTATACCTTCAAAACCATAGGGGCCTCCTCCCAATGCCTCTCTCTCACTCTTCTAGCTTCCTCTTCCATTTTCAAGGATTCATGGTTATAGGGAACCCACTCCATATTAAGCTCCCTGTATTAAGGTCTGCAATGTTAATTTCACTCAGAAAGTTCCTTTTGATATGTAAGGCAACATATTCACAGGTTCCAGGAACTAGGGTGTAATCCTTTCTGAGGAGCCGTTATTCTGCCTACCATGGTGTGTTAATAAATTTACATCATGATCAAACAAGGTTAATCTCAGCACTGCTATCAAGGATGTTTTATGATGGTTTAATATTAGAAAATCTAATGTAATTCAAATTTATAAATAAATGAAAAAATGACTGTAAGATCATTTCAACAAATCTAGAAAAGGCATTTGATAATATTCAAAACCCATACATGATAAATAATCCTATTAAATCAGAATTAGAAGAGCCTCCTTAGCCAAGATGTTGGTTTAAAACATCTTTTTTCATGGTACAGTGCTTAAGCCATTCCTTTAAACCAGAGGATACCCAAAATTTCCAACCAACATTGTCCTAATTATCCTAGCCAACAAAAAAGACCATGAAAATATAAGGAAAGTCATAAAAGGCAGGAAAAAAAACCCCAAGGTTAATATTGTTCCCATGTAATATGATTATCTTTGTGGAGAATCTTCAAGAGAATTGATAAACTATTAGAAATAATAAAAGAATTGAGCAATTGTGTTAAGCACAAGACCAATATAAAAAATGTCTACATATTAACAACAAATCATGTGTATATATGTGGTTATATGCTGTATATTTAAAATTTTAAATACACATGTAATTATTAAAATGACAACAGGCCAGGTGCAGTGGCTCACACTTGTTATCTTAGCACTTTGAGAGGCTATCACAGGATTGCTTGAGTCCAAAAGTTTCAGATCAGCCTAGACAAAATAGTGAGACCCCCATCTCTACAAAAAAATCAACAAGTTAGCCGGGTGCAGTGGCACACCCCTGTGGTCCTACGGGAGGCTGAGGCAGGAGGATTGCTTGAGCCCAGGAGGTTGAGATTGTAGTTAACTGTAGTTAACTGATTGTACCATTGCACTCCAGCCTGGGCGACAGAGGGAGACCCTGTCACCAAATACGTACATACATACATATATGCCCACATACACACATACATGCATAAAATTAAAATTAAATGGCAACAAAAACCCTAAAGTATCTAGGAACAAATCTAACAAAGTATGTCCAAAATCTCCATGGAGAAAAGGATGAAACTTTACCAAAGGATTTAATAGAAAACTTAGAGAAACAATGAGATACACCATGCTCGGTGAAGGAAGAGTCAACAAATAAAGACATATTTCTAATACAATGGTAATCAAAATTCCCACAGGGTTTTTTGTGGAACCCAGCAAGCCAATCTGAAAATTCCTGTGGAAGAGCAAAGGATCAAGAATAGCCGAAACACTCTTAAAGAAGAGAGAATACTGAGACTTACTAGAGCCACAAGGGACAGGGGGGAAATACTTACCATGCAGCACTGTAATTGCTGTTGTCATTGCTGTTTTAGGAGTATTCTTGACAAAGAGAACTCCTTGCCTGCCACCATTGTTCCTAGCACACAGAGAAGGTTAATGTAAGTTTGCTTGAGGCATGAATCAGCTTTACTCCTCTTCAGAAGGTAGGAACAATACACCTTCCCCATTTGGTTCCCATGGTCCACAGAGACATAGGTCAGCCTGCCCTGTGGTAGTCAACAGTTCTGAACCATCTCTCAGGGACCACTTAGGTGACCACTCTTGTAGCTGTGTTTGAGAAATGTGCCCCAGGTTCCAGGGCAAGTCTGATCTTACCCTGCCAGAAGTGTCCACCTAAGTCAGTCCCATCCAGCCTTCCATCCTTGCTGGTTTTTAAAAAATCCATTCATGTAGTCATGCCTGGATAATACTTATTACTAGAATGAGATAGAGCTCAGCAAAAATTCTGTTCCTCTTGTTCATTTTCATCAGTGTAAGTATGGATTATCCTTAGTCACATAAAATAAGTAGATGGGAATGGGAGATTTGTTACAGCTATTCATTCAATTCTTTGAACTCCTTCCAATTTTATGCCAAAAATCACAAAGAAATATATCATCAAATAATTGAAATGTAGGACTTTAAAAATTTTCCCTGTCTGTAATATGCCAAATATTAAAAGATTTCTCCTGGATTGAATTAAAATTATAATTATTAGTAGTATGTATTTTACTAAAATGATATGCCATTTTATGTATTATGACTTTCTAAAGCAGTTATTAAACATAGAAAAATTAAGAAAGTCACTTCCAAAATGTTACTTTCAATAATTAGCTTTCAAAGAATTGGTGCAGGCATTATGTCACAGGGAAATTGTTAAAGTTTTCATTTCAATTATTATACATATTCTGTATGACAGAGAAGCACATCAGGTGATGAATAAAGCTTAAGTATTTTATAATAGGATAAAATACTTGGGAAAATAGAATGGAATAGGGATGCTGGAGACTGATGCTTGGAGCTGGAGACCAGGATCTGGGAGCTGAAGAGTCTAGGGGTTGGGGGCTGGTGGCAGAAGACCCAAAGCTGGGGACTTGGGGTCCTGGCATATCCTTTCTCTACACCCAGCTTTCTTACCCCAGGCCTCCATTTCTTTTCGACATACCATTTTCAAATGTTGCTGAAAACGAGATTGTTCTTTTTTGCCATTTTTTACACTATTTTTTCAACATGTTCCTATTCTTCCATTATCTTTTTCAAATGCTGAGGGCTTTTTACTGTTACAAGAACCTTGTTGCTCCTCAAATATGACTTCTTTTTTTTTTTTCAGAGATAAGTTCTCACTCTGTCACCCAGGCTGAAGTATAGTGGCATGATCATGGCTCACTGCAGCATCGACCTCCTGGGTTGAAGCAATACTCCCACCTCAGCCTCCGAAGTAGCTGAGATTATAGGTGTGCACCACTATGCCTGGCTATTCTTTTGGCATTTTTTTTTTTTGGTAGAGACAAGGTCTTGCTATGTTGCCCAGGCTGCCCACCGTGATTTGAGACAGCTCTCCCTCTGCTGCCTAAGATATTTACATCTACCTGCCTAAGACCAAAACCCAGAGACACAGGCATTATATTTTAAGAGTTTAGGGTGGCCAGGTGTACTGGCTGCCATGTAATTCCAGCACTTTGGGATTACAATCTCAGCTCCAATCTCACTTGAGGCCAGGAGTTCAAGACCAGCCTGGTGGACCTGGCAAAACCCTATCTCTATTAAAAATACAAAAATTAGCCCAGCGCAGTGGTACATGACTGTGGTCACAGCTACTTAAGAGGCTGAGGCATGAGAATCACTTGAATTCCAGGAGGTGGAGGTTGCAGAGCCAAGATTATGCCACTGCACTCCAGCCTAGGTGACAGAGCAAAACTCAGTCTCAAAAAAAAAAAGAAAAAGAAAAAAGAGTCTAGGGTCATGTGAGGTCTCTTCCAGATAGCTGAAGACAAGAGACCTGAACAGGGACCTAAAAGCACCCAAATATCTCACAATCTAGGGTTTCTAAATAAATCTCTCAGAACCTCAAGGGGAAAGCTCAAGTGTCACCTCCCCTCTCAGAACCAGAATGCCTGCCTCCCTTCGAAAGGTCATAATAAAATGTAAATGTTAGATGCTGGAAACAGAAATCAGCTCAAGTTCTCCTCCCATCATTTATTTCCCATGAACATTCAGAATCAATTAGAGAACACTTCTAATAATAAACTCACTGTTACCAGTGGCTTTAGCAAAACATAGTCTGTCATTAAATTATTGTATGAGTTTTGCTGATTTTCTGGCTGAAAATTTATTTTAGTTTTTCATAGCCACGAGCATATGTTTTATGTTGGCACTTGCAATAAAAATAATTTAAATTCACACAGGGAGTCTGAAGCGGGTCTGTACCCTTGCTCAAATTTGAAAAACATGGCCTTAATGTATTGTACTGTACGGACTTCGGAGGGCAACAGTAATGAGAAAAGGAAAGCCAGGCCCCAACTCAGACATGCTGTGTACTGCTGCCCCAGAGAGAGGAACTGGGAACTGGCACTGGTGACATTCACTCCACGGGAATGTACAAGGGGGTAGTGCCATACCCTGCAGCACTCAGGACTGTCAGCTGCTGGTGGCAGACATCTCAACTGAGACTGGCTCAGGCCCATAGGGAATATCCTGGCTTTGTGAGGGCCCCAAGCCAGCTGGAATCTCCAGGATATCTTAAGGCCCTTTCCCTCTTTTGCCTTGCTGCTTTCTGCATCTTAGTTCTATTTTGGCCAATGTCAGGAGGGATTCCTCCACTGGGGAGTTGGGGCAAAACTTCAATTTAACGTCTTCCTATCTTGGCACCCACAACAGAAGTGACCTTATTTCTTCCATGGTCTGCATATCATCTGGCCCAGAGCATGTAGACCAGCTGAAATCCAGGAAATAGCCCAGACCTGAATGCTGTGCCTGTCCCATGGCCAATGAGAAGGGGCTGGTACTATAAAAAGGAGATGAAGGGGAAACTGCTGGCCAAGGCAATAGCCCCATCATTCACCACTCTAGTGTACCTGCTGGGCAGTGTTTCCACAAGCCCCAGTCCCTCAGCAATACCACATCCTGACAGGCAGAGTGGTACCCTGTGGAAGCATTAAAAAAAAAAAATTATTTCTACACTTATTAAAATTAGGAAGAATTTATTCAAGACTATTGCAATAAGATTATTTCAATAGAGATGAGAGATTGGTCTCAACTTTGAATACATCAAGCACCAGTGGGGCTTGATAGCTGTAGAAGATGAGAATATGACACCTCCAAATATGACTGCAGAGAACCAGAATATTGTCACCCCAAGATAGGCCTTTTTGGCATAAGAATAATTTTGAGAAACTGCAGTCACAGGAGAAGCGCTGAAAACAGAGTGGGAGTTACCCTTTTGTAAGGGAAATTTACATCTGTAAAGGAAATCTCCATTTGTAATGGTGTCTACCTCTCTGTACCAGGAAAGAAGGATGACTAAGCCACTAGAGACTCTTGTTGTTGGAGAAAGCACTGACTTTAAATTTGCATAACAAACCTTATCCCTGTTGACCCAGCTTTCTCTGGTCACCTTTCCATAACCCACCTCCCCTACACTCTTCTTGCTTTGTTTAGGCAGATAATGGTATGGAAGCCTGAATTCACAGCCACCTCTCAGAGATTTATTCAGTTCACTGGGCATGAAGCCAAGGGCAAATCTGACAGGCTCTTCAAACTTCAAACTGCTTTGCTTGCTTTTAGCTGTTTGTTTGTTTTTGTTTTGTTTTGTTTAAAGACTCCTTTCAGCCTCACTGTAGATAACTTCTCTGACTATGGGTCACAAAGGTAACGGTTGCCTAAGTTGTTTTTCAGGAACTTAAAGTTAGCTCTTGTCCAGTTCAAACTGGTTGAAACCACAAAGCCTTCAACTGGGCCTGTGTAAATATCCAATGGGTGACCTTTTGACATCAGAGACCTGAGAGCTCCACCCTCAGATCATGCTAACACCACAATTTTTTGAACATGCATCCTATGAAGAGCCATGAAGCTTGACTATGCTTACGCAGAGCACCAGTTATCTCACTTTTCCTTATCCCCAGTCACTTTTCTCCATGTCTCAGACCACTCTGCTCCTCTAACCCATAAATAACCCTAAACCCCATCTTTGGGGAGGCCATTTGAAATCTATTCCCCAGTCTCCTTGCTTGGCTGCCATGTGAATAAATCCTTTCTCTGCTGCAAAACTCATTGTCTCAGTGATTGGCATATTGCATGGCAGACAAAATGGGCTTGGTTCAGTAACAGGTATCTCCTGTGTATACATTAAGTAGACATGCTATTAAACTCTGTATTTTTTTTCTCTTATAAATCTGCCATTTATTACAGGAAGCCCCAGCTAAGAACTCAGAAAAGGTAGACAGAAAATTATTTTTCCTCCCCAATAGGAGCCAAGGAGCAGAGTGAGGGGCTTAGTGGATGGAAAATGGTTATTTGGGCAGAAAGAGGTTTGCTCACTACACAAGAGTCCTCCATTATCAATGCCCCTTAATAAAATGCCCCTTTGGGGCCTTTATTAAGGCCAAGGAGAGAGTGAGGGGGTTAGTGGATGGAAAATTACTAACAGGAGACATCGAAGATAGGGAGATTCTTGCTACACTGACTGAATAGGATTCTTGCCAAAAGCAAGCCAAGGACTTAGACATCAAAGATGAGGGGTGAGAAACTTGATCAGATATGAAGGGCAGAGGATTCTCTCTAAACTGACTTAGCAGGATTCTTGCTAAGACTGGGCTCTGCAGGCCTGGGAATGACAAGACAGGCACAGAAGGCTAAGGCTGAGGCCAAGTCAAGAAGAGAGTTCCGAGGAGCCGGATTAAAGTTTGATGAAGGAAAATTTGCCAGAAAAATTACCTAATCTGGGGGGCTTGAAGGCAAGAAGACCTAGGGGAGAGGAGCTTTGGTCTCCATTGTTGGAGGGCAAAATCAATTGCAAGGATATGTTCCTGATTGCTAACCCAGAATGGGGACACCCACAGGGAAGTCATGAAGCTTCTCTTGGGCTGTAGGAACAATTTCCTACAACCACCCAATGGGTTCATCTTGCCCACTGATTAGACAGAGCCAATTTATCAAGATGGGAATTGCAATGGAAAAAGAGTAATTCACACAGAGTGGACTGTATTGGAGACTGGAGTTTCATTATTACCCAAATCAGTCTCCCCAAGCATTTAGGGATCAGAGTTTTTAAGTGTAATTTGGTAGGTGGAAGGCCATTGTGTTGGGAGTGCTGATTGGTTGGGTCAGAGATGAAATTATAGAGAGTAGAAACTATCCTTCTGCACTGAGTCAGTTCCTGAGTGGGGGCCACAAGACCAGTTGAACCAGTTTATCAATCTGGGTGGTGCCAGCTGATCCATCAAGTGCAGGGGCCGCAAAATATCTCAAGCTCTGATCTTAGGTTTTATAAGAGTGATATTATCCTCAGAAGTAATGGGCTGGGACGGGGTCAGAATATTGTAGCCTCCAGCTGCATGACTCCTAAATCATCATTTCTAACCTTGTGGCTAATTTGTTATTCCTACAGAGGCAGTCTAGTTCCCAGGCCAGGAAGGGGGTTTGTTTTGTCAAAGGGCTATTATCATCTTTGTTTCAAAGTTAAACTATAAACTAAATTTCTCCCCAAATTAGTGCAGCCTATGCCCAGTGTAAGGTCTTTTAGGCCGACTGCACCACGGACGGCATGGTAACCTCTGTGACCTTCACATACATTCCAGATGAGTTCCTGGAACTAGCAAGTCTGAAGTAACTGGAAAATCACAAAGAGGATTTTCAAAAATGGGAAGAACCAACCCCTGCACTGCCTAATTAACTTTGAGACATTCTTCTATTGTTCCTTATTCCTGCCTCAACTGATAAGGCAACTGGACAAACTGGACTTTGTAACTGACCTTGGTTAACCTCATGACTCCAGACCCTATGACCCCCTCCCAGCTTGTGCAAACCACCCTGAACTGTAACTTCTGTAACTTTCCACTGCTTATCCTAAACCTATCCCACCACCCTGTGCTGACTCTCTTTTTGGACTCAGTCTGCCCGCAGCCGGGTGAATAAACTGCCATGTTGCTCACACAAAGCCTATTTCAGGGGGGGTCTCTTCATACAGAGCACATATTTAACATTTGGTGCCGAAACCCAGCACAGGGGTACTTTGGGAGATTGATCCCCTGTCCTCACTCCCCCTCTGGGAAGAGAGCCACCTGAGACCTCAACACATCAGACCAGACCAGCAGCTTGCACTTAACATGCCAAACAGCTCTCTTGTCACCTTCAGATCGGGTAAGCAGTCTCTCCCTCTTTCTCTCTCTTTTCCTTTAAATCCCAAGGAGACAAGTCTCCCTCTCTCTCTCTTTTCCTTTAAATTCCAAAAAGACAAGTCTTCCTCTCTGTCTCTGTCTTTTCCTTTAAATCTCAAGGAGACAAATCTCCCTCTCTAAGTAGAGGTAAAGGAGACACTCTTTATCCATGCGCTCAAAAACTCTGATGTCAGTCATGGACTCTGGAAGACAGTCTTCCCTTGGTGTCTGGTCAATCACAGGGACGCCAGCCTTGATCACTCACGTGTGGTACAGCCCAGGACTCAGTCAGTGGCACCTACTGAAAACCCTGGTAGCTGCTCACTCGTCCTCCTTGTCTCTGCTCTACTCCTTTCCTTAAACTGTCTCCTTCGCTGTAGACAATATTCTGCCCTCTATTCCTCTGTCTCTGCCTCTATCCTGCATCCTAAAAAACCTAAAACCTTTACAACTGTCACTCACCCAATCTGAAACCTAAACATCTAATTATTTTCCTCTTACACCACCTGGCCTCAATACAAATTAGACAATGGTTCCAAATGGCCAGAAAATGGCACATTCAATTTCTCGATCCTGCGAGACCTGGACAACTTTTGTCAACAAAATCATAGAGAGTAGAAGCTATCCTCCTGCACCCAATGTCCAGGCATTTTTTTATACTCCAATCCCTCCCTAATCTCTGCTCTCAATGCAACCCACCCCAAATTTCTTTCTCTCACTTCAGTCCGCCCCTTTTGCCTCCACCAGTAACTCAGAATCCTCCTTGTCCATTGACCCTTCCATCTTTCTCCTCCTTGCCTGTCCAAGCCAGGCCCTAATCCAGGCCCTAACCCCCTCTTCTCACCTCCCCACCTCATCCCGGTCCAGCCTACAGTTTAGTCCTGTGGCTAACTCCTCTGCCACTGCCCAACAATTCCCCCTTCGAGAGGTGGCCAAAGGCATAGTTAGGGTGCACGTTCCTTTTTCTTTATCCAACCTTTACTAAATCAGCCAATAATTAAGCTCCTTTTCATCAAATCTCACTAAATGTATACAAGAGTTCCAATAATTAACCCAGTCTTATAATCTCACCTGGAGTAACTTAAATGTCACCCTTACTTCTACTTTCACCCCTGAAAAATGCTTAATATTCATTTTATCACCCAGTCTGCCCCTGACATTACAAAAAAGCTAAAGAATTTAAGATCTGACCCTCAAATCCAACAACAGGAATTAATCAACTTTGCCTTCAAGGTGTTCAATAATAGGGAAAAAGCTGCCCGGTGGCATTGCATCTCAGAATCACAAATGCTTGCCTCTGCTGTAAGACAAACCCTAGCCACACCACTGGCTCACAAAGACTTCAGAGCACCCAGACTGCCGTGTCTACCCACCCCTCCCAAACCTTGCTTCAAGTGTCAGAAATCTGGCCACTGGGCCAAGGAATTCTCACAACCTGGGATTCTTCCTAAGCCCTGCCCCATCTGTGAGGAGCCCTCACTGAAAGTCGGACTGTCTGACTCACATCACTACTCCCAGAGCTCCTGGAGCTTCAACCCAAAGCTCCTGGACCAAATCCTTCCCAGAGCTCAGCTTGGTTGCTGAAGACTGATGCTGCCCAAACACCTCGGAAGCCCGCTGGACCATCACAGACGCTGAGATTCAGGTAACTGTTACGGTGGAGAGTAAGTCCATCCCCTTTTTAATCAACACAGGGGCCACCCACCCCATGCTGTCTTCTTTTCAAGGACCTGTCTCATTGGCCTCCATAACTGCTGTAGGAATTCACAGCAAAGCCTCCAGTCCTCTCAAAACTCCCCCAGTCTGGTGTCAGTTGGGCCAGCACTCCTTCCCACATTCTTTCCTATCATCCTCACTTGTCGAGTTCCCCTGGTAGGCCGAGATAGCCTAACAAAATTTTCTGCTGCCTTATCTATTCCTGGGCTACAGCCACACCTCATTGTCACCCTTCTCCCCAAACCTGTATCTCCCTCAATAGCTCCCCTTATGTCCCCCTACCTTAACCCTAGGGTGCAGGACACAATCTCCCCATCCCTTGCTGTAAGTCACTCACCTCTCATCATTCCCTTAAAACCTAACCATCCTTATCCTGCCCAGCACCGTACCCCATCCCAGCATAAGCCTTAATAGGCCTAAAGCCTGTTATAACTCACTTACTACAACATGGCCTTTTAGTTTCCACTAACTCTCCTTACAATTCCCCTATCCTACCTGTCCAAAAACCAGACAAATCCTACAAGCTAGTCCAAGACCTCCGCCTCATTCATCAGGTTATACTTCCCATCCATCCTGTTGTACCAAACCCTTATATACTCCTATCTTCCTTACCTCCTTCCACAACTCACTATTCTGTTCTTGACCTGAAAGATGCCTTTTTCACCGTCCCCTTACATCCCTCCTCTCAGCCTCTTTTCACCTTTACTGGGACTGATCCTGACACCCACCCATCCCAGCAGTTAACCTGGACCATTCTTCCCCAGGGTTTCCAAGATAGCCCTCATTACTTTAGTCAAGCCCTTTCCCAGGATACTTTTGCTTCTGGATACCAGGTTTTGCCCTCCTAATAAAACCACTTTATAAACTTACAAAAGGAAACTTAGCTAACCCCATAGACCCCAAATCCTTCCCCCATTCTACCTTTTGTTTTCTAAAAAAAGCCTTAGAAACAGCCTTACACTAGCACTCCCCAACTCCTCCCAACCCTTCTCTCTTCACACGGTAGAAATAAAAGGCTGCACAGTCGGGGTTCTTACACAAGAGCCAGGCCCACGACCAGTCACCTTCTTGTCTAAATAACTCAACCTCACAGTACTAGGGTGGCCATCGTGTTTACGCACCATGGCTGCTGCGCTGTGACTGTAATACTCCCAGAATCCCTCAAAATTACAGGTTATGCTACACTTACTCTCTACAGCTCACACAACCTCCAAAGTTTAGTTTCTTCCTCACACCTTATACATTTACTTTCAGCCCCTTGCCTTCTCCTGCTTTATGCACTCTTTAATCTCCACTGTAATCCTTGCTCTCGGTCCTGACTTTAACCCAGCCTCTCAATACCAAACACAAACCCCAAACCCCATGACTGTATCTCCCTAATCCATATAGCATCCTCCCCATTTCCACATGTTTCTCTCTTTCCCATTCCAGACCCAGACCACACAGTTTGTTAATGGCTGTTCCTCCAAGCCCAGTCAGCTGGTGCCAGCCAAAGCTGGCTATGCTGTTGTACCCCACTCATCCGTTATCGAGGCTGCCACACTCCCCTCTTCCACCACTTCTCAGCAAGCTGAACTGATTGCCTTAACCCATGTTCTTACTCTTGCCAAAGGACTACATGCCAATATCTATACTAACTCTAAATACGCCTTTCACATCCTATACCACTAATCAGGCAAATGGTTATATGGGCAGAAAGAGGTTTTCTCACTACAAAAAGGTCCTCTATCATTAATGCACCCTTAATAAAGGCCCTTCTTAAAGCCTCTCTCCTCCCAGCCAAGGCCAGAGTTATCCACTGCAGAGGACACCAAAAACCATCAGATTCTATTGCCCAAGGAAATGCTTTAGGTGACAAAACAGCCAAAGGAGCAGCAGATACCCCAGTATTTCCCCTACAAGGCCAATATTTTTCCTTCTCATCTGTCTCCCCTATTTATTCTTCCTCTGAAAATTCACTTTACCAGTCACTTCCTACACAAGGAAAATGGTTCTTAAACCACGGGAAGTTCCTGCTCCCTGCCCCACAAGCTCACTCTATCCTCCCAACCTTTCATGACTGCTTCCATGTAGAATACAAGCCCCTGGCTTGTCTTTTAGAACCGCTTATTTCTTTTCCATATGGAAGTCCATTCTCAAAACAATCACATCTCAATGTTCTAACTGTCACTCTCCTATTCCTCAGGGCTTTCTCAGACCCCCTCCTTTCCCTACCATCAGGCCCACAGATTTTCCCCTACACAAGATTGGCAAATAAACTTCAAGTTTTGTCTAGGTAGGCATTTACCCTGTCTCTCACTTCATCATTGGTTGCCCTTCCCTTGTTCATCAGACTCTCCTCCAGCCTGCTCATACCAAAGCTTGTTAATGAAAGTGAATGTTTACTCATAGATACCAAATGCTTTCTCATACACCATGAAAACAAGAGCTCTCCATTCACACAGTTACCCTACCAAACCCCACTACAACCTTTAACAACTGCAGCCCATGCTGGTTTCCTTGGCATCTGTATACAAGACCCAGCCTCTGCCCCCCGCCAAACAATTTCTCATCTTTTCAGTCTACACTTCCAGTTCTGCATCAGCCAAGGGCTTTTGTTCTTCTGTGGCTCTTCCAGCTACCTCTACCTTCCTACCAACTGGACAGGTATTTGTACCCATTTTCCTTACTCCCAAAATTCAGTTTGCCAACAGAGACAAAAGCCTCCCTGTCCCCCTTGAGATCCCAACACGACACAAGTGGATCATTCCATTACTCCCCTTACTTGTAGGGTTAGGACTTACTACTGCACTCAGCACAGGCATATTAAGCCTTACCACTTCAATCATCACTTTCTGTAGCTTCGAAGAGTTCTCTGCTATCATTGCAGAATTAACTCAATCACTATCCCTTCTTCAAGCTCAAGTAAATTCCATAGCTGCAGTTATCCTCTAAAACCGCAGAGGTCTTGATTTACTGACTGCTGAAAAAGGAGGTCTTTGCCTACTCTTAAATGAAGAATGTTCTTTGTATGTAAACCAGTCTGGCCTCATTGATGCCATCATTAAATTAAAAGAGCCCAAAAGCTTGCTAATCAGGCAAATGGTTATGTTGGACCTGGCTGGATTGGCTGGACACTCTCTAACTGGGAGTCATGGCTTCTTTCAAGCCTTAGTCCTCTGATCCCTACCTTTCTCCTTATACAGACCCTGTGTTTGCTGATTAATCGCTCAATTCCTACAAAATTGTATACAAGTGATAACCAATCAGTCAGTATGACAAATGTGCCTTCTAACAACCCCACAATATCACCCCTTGCCCCGAGATCTTACAACAGTCTAAATTCTTTCCCATTTTTAGGTTTCCATGCTCCCCCCAATCCTGCTCAAAGAAGCCCTGAGAAACATCGCCCCATCACCCCTCTGTGTTGGCTTTTCTAATATTCCACTGCCCTCCATTCTTCCTTTCTTTTTCCTTTATATTACTAATATAGAAAGACAGGAGTGTAAGATCTTTTAGGCTGACTGACAGTGACATGGATGCTATGGTGACCCCTGTGACCCACATATACACCTCTGGAGGGCATTCCAGAATTCGAAAACCTGAAGTAACTGGAAGACCATGAAAAGCAAAAAAACGATTAACCCCTGCGGCACCTAACTAATTTGAGACATTCTTCTATTTGTTTCTTATTCTGGCCTTAACTGATAAGGCCATTGGACTTTGTAACCTACCTTGGTCAACCTCATGACTCCAGACCCTATGACCCCCTCCCAGCTTGCAAAAAACCACCCTAAACTGTAACTTCTGTAACTTTCCACTGCCTATCCCAAACCTATAAAACCAACTCCTGTCCCACTGCCCTCTGCTGACTCTCTTTTCAGACTCAGCCCACCTGCACCCAAGTGAATAAACAGCCATGTTGCTCACACAAAGCCTGTTAGAGAGGTTTCTTCATTTAGAGCACCGATTTTAACAATCCTGGCACTTTGTGAGTTTGAGGTGGGAGGATCACTTGAGATCAGGAGTTCGAGATCATCCTGGTGAACATGGTGAAACCCTGACTCTACAAAAAAAATATCAAAAACTTGGCTGGACATGGTGGTGTGCACCTGTAGTTCTGGCTGCTCAGGAGGCTGAGGCAAGAGAATTGTTTGAACGTGGGAGGCAGAGGTTACAGTGAACCAAGATTGTACCACTGCATTCCAGCCTGGGTGTCAGAGCAAGACTCAGTCTCGAAAAGGAAAGACAGAAATTACAGTTTGTGGGTTATGCAGCCTCTGGCTGCAAGAGTCCAAATCTCCCCAAATTACCCCTGGGGATAACATTACTATTGCAAAACCTAAGATCAGTGCTTGATCTGCAGACCCTGAATTTGATGGATTAGTTGACACCACCCAGACCAGTAATCTGGCTCAGTCAGTTCTGTGATCCCACCCAGGAACAGAAGACAGCAAGAAAATGTCACCTAGACCCCCACTATGATTCCATCTTCAACCTACCCAATCCACTTCCTACTTCCCAAGCTCCTTTTCACCAAATTATCTTTAAAAACTCCAATCCCCAAATGCTTAGGGGGACTGAATTGAGTAGTAATACAACTTTGGTCTCCTGCAAAGCCAGCTCTGCATGAATTACAAGAACATGTGCCTAAGGTGGTTGGGTTATACTTTGGTTTTATATATTTTAGGAAGACATAAGACATCAGTCAGTACCTGTGAAGTGTATATTGATTTTGTCCAGAAAGGTGAAACAACTTGAAGCAGGGGGCTTTCAGGTCATAGGTGGATTCAAGGACTTTCTCATTGGCAATTGCTTAAAAGAGTTATTATCTAAAAACTTAGAATCAATGGAAAGGAGTGTCTGGGTTAAGATAAGGGGTTGTGAAGACCAAGGTTCTTATTATATAGATAAAGTTTCATGGGTGTCTCATAGATGCCTCTAAAGGAGTGCCTTAGAGATAATAGTTGGTAAATTTTTCCTATTAAGACCTTTAAGAGGTGCTAGAGCTCAGTTAATCTCTTCAGGATTGGGAGAGCCTGGAAGAGAAAAGATCTAGCTATGTTAACAGAGATTCTTTATAGATACAAATTCCTCCCCCCCCGCCCCCCAAAGATAGCTTTTCAGGGTCATTTCAAAATATGGCAAATAAACTTACTTTGGGGTAAAATATTTTTTATTTCCTCCCTTATCTGTCATGTAATGTTTTGCCAGCATCAGGCTGGAAAGTAAGCCACCTTATATAGAATTAAATAAAACCCATCTGATGAGATTTCATAGGGGCCACCAACTCCACCTTGCTTCTAACCTTTAAGTTGTCCTTGTTCATTCTTGGGTGTAGGCTGAACTAACTTCGGGAAAGAATTCAGTTCATGGTTTGACTCTGAAAGAAAACTGATAATAGCCCTTTCCCAAAATGACCCCCTTCTTGCCTGGAGACCAGTCGGCCATTGCAGGACTAACAAATTAGCTATAAGACTAGAAATTATAGTTTAGGGGTCATGCAGCCTCTGGCTGCAAGAGTCTGAACCTCTCCAAATTGCTCCTGGGGATAACATCACTATTGTAAAACCTAAAATCAATACTTGAGACATTTTACAGACCCTGCACTCCATGGATCAGCTGACACCACCCAGATCAATAATCTGGCTCAACCAGTTCTGCCATCCCACCCAGGAGCAAAAGATAGCAAGAAAAACTCACTTTGACCCCCTATGATTCCATCTCCAACCTGACCAATCAGCATTCTCTGCTTCCCAAGCCCCTGCCCACCAAAATATCTTTAAAAATTCTGATCCCCAAATGCTCGGGGAGACTGATTTGAATAATAATAAAAATCCTGTCTCTGCACAGTTGATTCTGCATGAATTACTCTTTCTCCATAGCAATTCCCCTGTCTTGATAAATCAGCTCTGTCTGAGCAATGGGCAAGGTGAACCCATTGGGCAGTTACAAAAGTAACCCCTCCCTTGCTTTGTTTCTTGCTACATTTATATCTACCTATTTGCATGAGAATTCCAAATGTTAATCTTTAAGCAATCCAGGTAAGAAGCTGAGACGGCAGTTGGAATTTTCCCCATTTTGGGAAGAACAGCGCATGGTTAATCCATAACCCAATCCCTGCCAAGATGATGCCAACCAGGCCTCTGGATGGTCCATTACTCAAACTAGCCATCAGAAAATGGCAAGCAGACCTGCACTCCAGATCAGTTCTATGCATGGTTTCCATGCCACCTTTCCCCATAAAAGCTCTTGAGCCAGCATGAGAGGTTTTTTTTGTTTTTTGTTTTCTTTGAGACAGTCTCTCACTCTGTTGCCCAGACTGGAGGGCATTGGTGTGATCTAAGCTCACTGCAACCTCTGCCTCCCTGGTTCAAGCAATTCTCCTGCCTCAGCCTCCCAAGTAGCTGAGACTACAGGCATGCGCCACCATGCCCAGCTAATTTTTTTTTCTTTTTTACATTTTCAGTAGAAATGAGGTTTCACCATGTTAGCCAGGCTGGTCTTGAACTCCTGACTTCAGGTGATCTGCCTACCTCAGCCTCTCAAAGTGCTGGGATTACAGGTGTGAGCCAGCACACCTTGTCCCAGCTTGTAATTTTAAGATGGCTTTTAGAGACTTGAGTCTGGCCATCTTCCAAGCCACTAGCAATTAAATAAACCTGCTTTCCTTTTGCCAAAGCTCACTTCTCACATACCTGGCTTTTTGAGTGGTGAGCAGCTGAATGTGGGCTCAGTTACAGAATAACACAATTGTTTTGAGATAATTATCCTTGGCTACAAGGATCAATAACAAGGGGTAGGGGCACCAATCTGAGATTGGGCAGGCAGTTGCTATGCAGATGTCCTTGCAGAAATATTTTTTGTGTAAGGCTATGATGGCCTTTGTGCAAGGTCATGATTTTTGCATCATCTTTTGTGATCGTTTTTCTTAGGTCTACAAGTACAAGAACCCTCTCTCCATGGCTTTTCCTGGCTCTATCCATTAGGATTTTTTTTTTTTTTTTAACACAAGTGACTCTATTTTAATTCTGATGCCTTTCATAATTGGCTACTATGGACATACTGTTGACTGATCAGACTGTGATGCTAGATATTGACTTACAGATGATTGATAAGATGTAAATGATTTCCATCTATTGGTTATGAATATCTTATCCTGTGGACATTAACTAGTTCTGTACCCAATTTAGCAATCTCATCACTGAATTATTTCTTTCACTGTTGGCAGTATACAGGGATTTCACTGAAAATCATTTTATTGCTTAGGCAACAGACTTGAGCAGTGTTTTTCAACCAGGTTATGCAAATACTCAAACTAAGCTCTAATAATGGTCACTCCCAAGATGATCTGAGCATTTCTTGTGCAGAAGACTTAAAACACTATCAGACACCTGAGGATTTTCTAAAGCCCCACAGGTACTAATCTCACCAAGAGTGATAGGAACAGCTATTTGCATAACTCACACTTCCCAGGTTTAGAAACTTATTGATTTAAATATGCAAAAAAGCCTGGGGCAGGGACTGAGTAGGTGTGAACGACAGCCTGATGGCTCTGCTTAGAATCAATTAGCATTTCAAAAAGCATCAAGTTGCTGGAAGACCTTTTTTTAATTGCTGCTAATGGGAGGTTCTAAAGGGAGCAAAGGAGCTATCTGGGTACAAATCTCGTGCAAAAGAAAGTTATCCAAAAAGGGAATGTGGGAGGTGAAATGAGGGGTGGGGTGGGGCTTCAGCAATAAATAAGAAAAGACACTTAAGTTATCCAATTTTGGAATCCTTAAAGCTTGGTTTTCTACAGAACCTCTTGAATTTTTTATTCACAGTGGATCCTCAGTGCCAGGGTGGGCCACTTGCCTTTAACATCCCCATGGGTAATGCAGAGACTGCTCCAAACACTAAGAAAAAAAAGATGGTTTTCTGTTGCCTGCTGTCATTTGATTATACTCTTTTAAATTAAATAAAGCCCATCGGCACAAAATCACTCGCTTCTCATTACAGAGGATATTTTCCCTTTGAGTAGTTGAGGGTAGGAGATGGCAGGAAGTTGAAAAGCTGATATGACTTACCGAGTCTGGAAATAAACAAAAATTGCCTGGACAAGAGCAGTCAAAGGGAGTCAGCCACAGACATCATCATGGTCTCGGGCAGAGACTCCAAGGCAGGCAGGGAGTGGGGAGGCTTCATAGTGGAAAACAGGAGGCTTCAGGTGTGCTCTGACTGAAGGCTGTTGGTATGGGAAAGTGGAGGTGGGCTGACTAGGAGTGAGGACTTCCATATTGTTGCCAGGTAGAACGAGCTCCAGCTGCTTGTTCTTGTGATCCAATAACGAGATGCAGACAGACTGGGAAAGAAGGAGTTTCTTAATGAGCAATGTTATTTCTGCAACTAGTTATAGGGAGAAGGTCAGAGTAACTCATCAGACCAACTCAAAGTTGCAAGTTTTTTCTAGTGCTTATATACATTCCATACACCTGTAAAGCCAAAAGCCAAGGTGTTTCACTGTATCTAATCTTTAGCTAGGGTCCAGGATCTAGACAATTACTTCAGAGCCTTAGAAAGATTACTTAACCTAAAGTGGATCCTGGTACAAGGTGTGCAAGAATGTCTCCATTATTTTAATTAAACTCTAAGATCTGAGAAAGACCAGGTGGGGTCTTAATGAACTCATTTTTACATTCTAGCCTTTGTACTAAGTTTAACTTATGTTAAACTTAACTAATTAAGTTAATTTATGTTTAACATACATTTATCAGAGCTACAGTAAGGTGCTAGTGAAGGCTGACTGCCTTGGTTGCTAATGGAGACCCGGCCTGCCACAATGTGACTGCTTTGTTGTGCATATTTGGCTGTCTCTGGTTGGTACCAAGTTGGGGAGGAGGCAGGGATAAGAAATAGGGAAGCCACAGTCATTGCCAAGTGCTGACTCTCCTGGGCTAGTTGCTGCAGGGTTGTGGGTCAGAATTCCATTGTCTTATATGATCTGGCCATTGTCTGCTTGTATAGTCTGTCTCTGACCAGGTCACGTTAATCATAAAAACCAAAAGGAAATGACTTGTTCTCAGATCATGGTAAGAGCTCCTATAAATCTGGAGCACAAATGGCAACCAGTTTAGGAACACCTACTATTATGCCTCAAACAGCACTCAAGGGAGCCTTTGTCTCCTTATCCCACTGTCACTGGGAAAGTGGGCTGTTTGGCCAGATGCCAGCAGCAGTTAGATGAGCTAAGTTGCTGGGCTACTGTAGTAGTCTATTTTCACACTGCTGATAAAGACATACCCGAGACTGGATAAATTATAAAGAAAAGAGGTTTAATGGACTCACAGTTCCACATGGCTGGGGAGGCCTCACAATCACAGTGGAAAGCATAAGGCACATCTTACATGGCAGCAAGCAAGAGAAAGAATGAAAGCCAAGCAAAAGTGGTTTGCCCTTATAACACCATCAGATCTCATGAGATGTATTCAGTACTGCAAGAACAGTATGGGGGAAACTGCCTCCATGATTCAATTATCTTCCACCAGGTCCCTCCCACATGTGGGAATTATGTGAGCTACAATTCAAGTTGAGGTTTGGGTGCGGACAGAACCAAACCGTATCAGCTAAGGTCCCAGGGTCTGAGGATGGTTGGCTGCCACGTTGCCTCTTCTGGGCTTCTTGATCAGTGGGCCTCCAGATCAGTTTCCTTTGGGGACTTCTTAATCAAACAGGACATTCAGTGGGGACATCCATGGTGTGGTCACAGCCAGGAGTAGACAAGATGCTTGTGTGGTGGGTCATGTACTTGGGAAGGGAAGCCATAGGGTTTAAAAGCTCACTCCTTGGGATAGCCTGCTGATCCCCCCAACCCAGAGACACTGGGCCCAAAAGACTGGAGAGACAGCACAGGAGGAAAGTCCAGCATGAAAGACTGATCAATCAACAGAATGAATGAACCAGAAGAGCCAGAAAACCAGAATGACTTGCCGTCACCACAGATCACTAAGTCAGAACAGAATCTGTTTTGGACTGCAGCTTAGGCTGCTCACAGCCACATGATAGAGGATGGCGGAAGTGCCCTCAGCAATGGGTGGTCACAGACACCCAGAGGGCCAGACCAGCCAAAAGAGACCTCGAGTCCCTTCTCACTCTTCTTCAAACAGAGGAACCCTATTGCTTACACTGTGGCTGTTTGGCAAAATGTCTGTTTCATTTGCCTCTATTCTTTCTCTCCCAGATCTTTTGCAGAGGGCTCCCAGGCTAGAGAAGAAACAGGTCAGTGGAGGCCCTTCCTGGAAACCCACCTTGGGTGGTATCTGTCTGCCCTTCAGCTTAATGTAACCTGACCCTTGAGGCTAAGTGCAAAGAACTTTGTGTTTAAAGTCAGGAGAGCTGGGTGTCAGATGGCCCTGGCTAAGGCACTTAAACTCTCACTGTTTATTTTAGGAACTGCCAAAATTAGGGATGTATCCCTGTTTGAGCCCGGTCATGCTCTCCTTCTTTTTACTACAACGTGATATAAAGCACGAGACACCGAGAAACAGGTAGCAGACAAAGGGTTTCATTCTCTTATTTGCTATGAAAAGCAAGTTGTATAAAGTCCACAGCCTACCTGGGTGATCCTTCCTGTCTGAGAGTGGGACTAAAGTGGGCACCTGACTAAGTGCCCCAGAGCTGACTCCATTTATTTGTCTCTGGGGGCTAAAAACAGAAAGGGCTATGACTGAGACTGTATCTTTGTCACCTTTCCTGGGGGTAAGGGGTCATAGACATTTCTATCTCTTTCTTCAGGGCAGGAAGTCTGTATTAAAAGTGACATGTAACCACGGTGCTCTTTCCTCATAGGGTACACAGTAATACAGACTCCCCCCTAGTCTTGACTAGGAATATTATTCAACAAACAAGCATGATTTTCAAACAAACAGGAAAAATTTACTAGAAATTTGCAGAATTGCAAGTACTTTTTCTTGTTGTAGATACACAGTACATATCCTGGAAAGAAAAGTATTAATCCTAATATACTTCACTTTAAAAAAGGAGACAATTGTTCTATTCACCCATCTGTTGCCAATGAAAAGGGAAAGTCCTTGGCGCCATAAAGGAAAATTTTCTCCCTAAGTTTCTGAGTGTTAATACTAAGTGTTAACTTGATCAGATTGAAGGATACCAAAGTATTAATCCTGAGTGTGTCTGTGAGGGTGTTGCCAAAGGAGATTAACATTTGAGTTAGTGGGCTGGGAAAGGCAGACCCACCCTTAATGTGGGTGGGCACCATCTGGAATATAAAGCAGGCAGAAAAATGTGAAAAGTAGTCTCCCAGGCTATATCTTTTTCCTGTGCTGGATGCTTCCTGCCCTCAAACATCGGACTACAGGTTCTTCAATTTTAGGACTCAGATTGGCTCTCCTTGCTCCTCAGCTTCAGAAAGTCTATTGTAGGACCTTGCGATCATGTCAGTTAATACTTAATCAACTCCCCTTTATACACACACACACACACACACACACACACACACACACACACACACATCTCCTATTAGTTTTGTCCCTGTAGAGAACCCTGACTAATACAGATTTTGGTACCAAAAGTGGTTCTAGAGGAACAAAATACTAAGGATGGAGTTCTTTAATTGGTTTTGGGGTTCCTGGAGTTGGCGGCTTAATATGATTAGACCCCAAAATGCTAAGAACTCTACTTCTAATAATATGGAGAACACTGATAGCTCTTGGCATGAACTGTTTAGAGAGTTATGCAAAATAAATGCATTTGACACTCCTGATTCACTGGTTGTGAGAGGCAAGGAGTTTAGTGACTCTATTCAGAATATCTTTGACCATATGTGGAGAACACAGGAACATATTGAAGTTGGCTGGTTGCTCCTAAGTTCAGTGGACAAAGTGATTAAAGAAAATGATGAACTCAGGGATTATGTCTCTTGGCTTCAGAAGCAGATACAGAGCCTCAAATCTGCTCAGATTGCCCTGAGTGGGCATCTTATCTTCTATAGAAAAAGAGCTGAAATTGTGGGAAAACAGCTACAAGCTCTTATCATGCGAGTGGCTGGCCTGCAGTGAAAGGTGCATGCACAGCCTCACCAGGTGTCTACTGCTAGAGTGAGGGCATTGATTGAAAAGGAATGGGACCTTAAAACTTGGAATGGAAACATGTAGGAGGGCACTGATGAAACTGGGAACACTGAGTTTGTAAACTCCTATGAACCTTTTTTACCAGAAGCAACAACAGCTTCCCCATCCCCAGTAGTGGCAACATCCCCTCTCTGACCCACGCTGCCTTCAGCCTTTCCACTTTTGTCTGAGGAGATAAACTCTGCACTGCCTGAGGCAATAGTGCTGGCCTCCTCTGGGGGAGCTGCCATGCAAAATAATGTTGATTCTCCTCAGGAGCCACCCCCAACTCCCTTGTTTGCTAGAGAAGACCTATAACTAGAATAAAGTCCCAGAGAGCCCCTAGAGGTAAGGTTGCCTTTGGCTACCCCGCTGTGATAAGTGAATCACAGTGGAGACCTCTAGGATTTGGGGGCAAGTCCCTGCCATCTCCTGCAGATAACTAGTCTGCTTTTGAGAGACAGCTCTTGGACTGTTCTGGGCTTTGGTTGAAACTGAATGTCTGACTATGAGTCATGAAGTCGCCATGCGATCTGAACTGCCTATCATGAACTGGGTGCTAGCCATTAAGTGGGTCATTCACAGCAGCATTCCATCATCCAGTGGAAGTGGTATATATGTGATTGGGCTTGAGCAGGCCCTGAAGACACAAGGAAGTTACATGAGGAAGTGACTCAAATGCCCATGGTCTCCACTCCTGCCACCCTGCCTTCTCTCCTCCAGCCTGCACCAATAGCCTCATGGGGAGTTCTCTGTGTCAACTGACAGAGGAAGAGAAGACTAGGGCCTGGTTCACAGATGGTTCTGCATGATATGCAGGC
This sequence comes from Cheracebus regulus, assembly GCA_963574635.1. NCBI lineage: Eukaryota > Metazoa > Chordata > Mammalia > Primates > Pitheciidae > Cheracebus > Cheracebus regulus. Next base: position 1,799 of record CAUYQU010064759.1, on the reverse strand, counting down.
ACCACTAGAAAGTGGACAGCTGCAGCACTTCAGCCCCTTTCTAGGACATCCCTGAAAGACAGTGGTGACAGAAAATCTTCCCAGTGGGAAGAACTTTGAGCAGTGCACCTGGTTGTGTACTTTGCATGGAAGGAGAAATGGCCAGATGTGTGATTATATACTGATTCATAGGCTGTAGTCAATGGTTTGGCCTAATGGTCAGGGACTTGGAAGAAGCATGATTGGAAAATTGATGACAAAGAAATTTAGGGAAGAGGTATGTGGATGGACCTCTCTGAGTGGTAAAAAACTGTGAAGGTATTTGTATGTCATGTGAGTGATCACCAACAGGTGACCGTAGCAGAGGAGGAGTTTAATAATCAAGTGGATAGGATGACCCATTCTTTGGCCACCATTTAGCCTCTTTCCCCAGCCACCCCTGTCATTACTCAATGGGCCCATGAACAAAGTGGCCATAGTGGGAGGGATGGAGGTTATGCATGGGCTCAGCAACATGGATTTCCACTCACCAAGGCTGAGTTAGCTATGGCCACTGCTGAGTGCCTAATTTGCCAGCAGCAGAGACAAACACTGAGCCCTCAATATGGTACCATTCCTCTAGGTGATCAGCCAGCTACCTGGTGGCAGGTTGATTATATTGAACCTCTGCCATCATGGAAAGGGCAGAGGTTTGTCCTCATTAGAATAGACACTTACTCCAGATATGGGTTTGCCTATCCCGCACACAATGCTGCTGCCAAGACTACCATCCATGGACTCATAGAATGCCTTATCCACCATCATGGTATTCCACACAGCATTGCCTCTGACCAAGGTACTCACTTTACAGCTAAAGAAGTACAACAGTGGCTCATGCTCATAGAATTCACTTGTCTTACCATGTTCCCCATAATCCTGAAGCATCTGGATTGATAGAATGGTGATGGCCTTTTAAAGGCACGATGACACTGCCAACTAGGTGACAATACTTTGCAGGGCTGGGGCAAAGTTGTCCAGAATATTGTGCATGCTCTGAATCAGTGCATGCACTGATGGTGCATGTTTCTCCCATAGCCAGGATTCATGGGTCCAGAAATCAAGGAGTGGAAGTGGAAGAGGCACCACTCACCATCACCCCTCATGATCCACTAGCAAAAATTTTGCTTCCTGTTCCTGCAACATTACATTCTGCTGACCTAGATGTCTTAGTTCCAGAGGAAGGAATGCTGCCACCAGGAGACACAACAACAATTCCATTAACCTAAAAGTTAAGATTGCCACCTGGCTACTTTGGGCTCCTCTTACCTTTAAATCAACAAGCTAAGAAGGGAGTTACAGTTTTGGCTGGGGTGGCTGACCTGTATTATCAAGATGAAATCAGTCTACTCCTCTACAACAGAGGTAAAGAAGAGTATCCATGAAAAACAGGAAATCCATTAAGGCATCTCTTAGTATTACCATACCCTGTGATTAAGGTCAATGGGAAAGTACATCAGCCCAATCCAGGCAGGACTACAAATTGCCCATATCCTCAGGAATGAAGGTTTGGGTTACTCTATCAGGAAAAAAACCACAACCTGCTGAAGTGCTTCCTGAAGGCAAAGGAATATAGAATGGGTAGTAGAAGAAGGTAGTCATCAATACCAGCTATGATCATGGACCAGATGTAGAAATGAGGATTGTGGAGAGAGATCCAAGATGGCCGATTAGCAACAGCTCAGGAATGTAGCTCCCAGTGAAAGCGCAGAGAACGAGTGGACGCCGCACTTTCCGACGAATTTTTGTTGCCCACAGACCGGGAGATTCCCGGCAGAGGAGCC
>CAUYQU010064758.1:0-69087 GCA_963574635.1 Cheracebus regulus | reverse complement strand
TCCTCCTCCTCTTCCTCTTCCTCCTCTTCCTCCTCCTCCTCCTATTCCTCCTCCTCCTCCTCCTCATCCTCCTCTTCTTCCTCCTCCTCCTCCTCTTACTGCTCTGCCTGTGCTTCCGGGAATGTGTGCAAAGTGTCTCATGTGTGCCATCACTAGGCTATGCCAACAGGGTGAGAGCAAGCCCTCTCGTCAAGTTTGGGCCCTCTCTGAGCCTCGGTTTTCTCCTCTGGAAATGGGGGTAAAGATAGACCCTGTCCACCAAGTGAACATAGAAGGAGAGCACTTTTTTTTTTGAGATGGAGTTTCACTCTTTTTGCCCAGGCTGGAGTGCAATGGTGTGATCTCAGCTCACTACAACCTCCACCTCCCAGGTTCAAGCAATTCTCCTGCCTCAGCCTCCTAAGTAGCTGGGATTACAGGCACGCACCACCACGCCTGGCTAATTTTGTATTTTTAGTAGAGACGGGGTTTCAGCATGTTGGCCAGGCTGGTCTCGAACTCCTGACCTCAGGTGATCTGCAGGAGCGCACTTTTGAGCCGCCGGTTGGGTGCCTGACGCACAGTAGAAGCTCCCTGCTGCCTCCACGTCCCCTGCACCTGGGGAGGACAGCTGAGGGGACAGCCCGGGCTGGGAGGGAAAGAGAACCCGCAGCCCAGAGCTGCTGCTGCCTTTGCACTGCTGAAGCAGCCCTGAGCCCCCAGTTCGATGTGGATGCCCCTGAGGGCCGTGGCAGGACGGGGTAAGGAGAGAGTCCAGGAAAAAGAGGTTCCCTCCAGGCACAGAGGACCCGAGAGCACCTGCAGTGGTGGATAAATGAATCGAGGCTGGAAACTACCAACCAGAAGCGGCAAGGGGTGGACCGGAACCGCAGTTGGCAGCTTTGGGGACAGTGAGGACTAAGAGCAGAGTGTGCGACCCCCCTGGGCCGAGTCTGGAAAAATGGCTTTGCCTCCTCGGGGGCAGTGCCTGCAAAGGCCAGCCAGGGAGGGCGCGGAGCTCACACCCCCGGGAAGATGGGAGCTGAAGGGTAGCAAGAACTGAAGACCCATGGAGGCTGCCCAGAGGGGCTGGGCAGCACGGATGGGGGTGGAGCCCAGGAATGGATGACCCACAGGTGAGACCGTCAGCCTGCAGGCAGGCCTTTCAACAGCAGAGGCCTCCTGGGCCTTCCTTGTTCTCTGTGTTCCGGCACCTGGGATGCCTCCTGGAGATCTCCTTCCTGCCTTCCTGGACCCAGCTCCGGTGTCCCCAGTTCAGAGAGGCCCTCCCGGACCCCGTGGCTACTTCTCTGCCACCCCCCCTTGCCTCTGCCCTCGTCATCTGTAGGTCCCCTGATCTCTTACTCCATTTCTTCCCCAAGGCCAGCTCTGTGAGGCTGGGTGCCTCTCAGCCTGTTCCCTGCCATGCGCAGCCCCAGCCTCTAGCACGGGGCCCCCCACACAGTAGGCTCTCAATTAACATTTGCTGAAGGGCTTACCATTTATAGGGCCCTTTCACACCTGTCATTAAATGCATTCATTTAGTCCAGTTGGAGTGGCTCATACCTGTACTCCCAGCACTTTGGGAGGCCCAGGTGGGCTGATTACCTGAAGTCGGGAGTTGGAGACCAGCCTGGCCAACATGGCAAAATCCCACCTCTACCAAAAATACAAAAATTAGCCAGGTGGGGTATCGCGTTTCTATAATCCCAGCTACTCAGGAGGCTGAGGCACGAGAATCGCTTGAGTTCAGGAGGCGGAGGTTGCAGTGAGCCGAGATTGCACTGTTGCACTCCAGCCTGGGTGACAGAGTGAGACTACCTCTCAAACAAACAGAAAATTCATTCATTCATTCCTTAAACTGATGTTAGCTGAGCACTTACTATGTGTCAGGCCCTGTACAGAGGCTGGTAACACAGAGGGAATACAGCAAGTTAAACTCTCAGACAACTGGGTAGATCAGCTGTTACGCTGTCATGACCCATTCAGGAAAAAAGGAAGTAGAGGTCAGCAGGGGGTTTAAAAGCACAGACTGGCTCTGTTTCAGCTCTGGGCCCTCACACAGTTTCAGCTCTGCCACTTACTAATTGCTATGAGTGTGGGCTGGGCGCCCCGGGCTTCAGTTTCCCGGTGGGGATGCCAAGCAGAGGAGCCATGCCATGGGGTTGTAGAAGGCACAGAGGGGCCGGGGTGGCTCCCAGGCGCTTTGACCATGAGGAGAGGTCTCTCTCTCGGGAAGGCAGTGATCGCCATGATTCCCACCATGAGAGCGGGTTTGGGGGCTCCTGGCTGGCTTGAGGGTCAAAGTGGTCTTCCCAGAGCAGACACTCCCTGCAGCTGACCCTCCTCCTCTCACAGCCTCGGACACAGCAGACCTCGCGCCTCACAGCACACGCCTCCTTGGTTCCAGGACCCCATGCCCTCCTGGTTCTGTCCCACCCCACAGGCAGCTTTGCTAGGTCACCCTCGTCTTGGTGACCTCTAGCCTCTGGCGCAGCCAGGGCCCTTCCTCCCAGCCCTTCCGTTCTCTGCCTGTGCTCCTGCAGCGAAGGCTCTGCTCTGCGGGCCCATTCCCTGTCCACAAAATCCGCTGCTCAGACCCCTCCCCAAGCTCCAGAAAATGCTCCACAGCCCCGCGTGGGGCCTGAGGGCACTGCCACCTCATGCATCCAGAGCACTGCTCCTTGTTCCCAAGCCCTCTTCGCCCCAGCAAATGTGCTCCAGCTGCTCAGGCCCAAGCCTTGGAGTTGTGTTCGCTCTTTTCTCTCCCACCCACCCCTCAGCGAGCCCTGCACTCAGTCTGTCCAGGATCCAGCCCCTTCCCCGGGGCTTCCTGGGCATCCAGGGCTCAGGGTTCCATCACTGTCTCCTGGAATAAGGGTATCTGCTGCCATGCCCTGGCTTCCATCTTTTGTTTTTTTTTTTTTTTGCAACAGACTCTCGCTGTGTTGCCCAGGCTGGAGTGCAGTGGCACAATCTCAGCTCCCTGCAACCTCTGCCTCCTGGGTTCAAGCCATAGCTAGGATTACAGGCGCGTGCCATCGTGACTGGCTAATTTTTGTATATTTTTAGTAGAGATGAGGTTTCATCATATTGATCAGGCTAGTCTCAAACTCTTGACCTGGTAATCTGCCCACCTCAGCTTCCCAAAGTGCTGGGATTACAGGCGTGAGCCACCGTACCTGGCCCCTGGCTTGTCTTCATGCTGTCTGTCCTGCCAAAGCATAGCCCTTGCAGGGGGAGGGGGCAACTTAGTGTCCCCAGTACCTGGGGAGCCTGGCATGCAGTGCGTGCCTGTGGAAGGAATGACAGGATAAATGCACATAAGGACCTGGAAGATAAGTCAGAAGTGACCGGAGCGTGAGGTGGGCAAGGCCACATTATCGCTTCCATTTTACAGAGGAGGAAACTGAGGCCCGACAGGCTTCCTGAGCTGCTGATGGCAGCACTGCTGGTGTGCAGAGCTGGATCTCAGCCCAGGCCTGGTGACTCCCTGCCCCACCAGTCTACTAGGGAGGGAGACTTGGGCCACAGAGAGCTGGGCGCGGTGGGAGAAGCCACGTTAGTGATTCATCTGAAAACTGCAGTTGAAAGGGCAAATGCTGGCCCCGAGGACAAAGCACTGGGTGGACAGGATGGGCAGCGATAGGCAGGGATAGGAAGGGATAGGCAGGGAGCAGAGCATCCCTGCCCCAGAGTGCGATGGCGCCCATCTGAGTTTTCGAGAAGGCTCCCTCCTTGTTCCGCGGGACCCCTTGCGCTGGCCCAGCCTCCCCAGCACCCCCAGGAGGCCTCTTTCCTGGAGATCCTGCCTCCTCCCCTTGCCAGCCCCACCTACACTCTACCCCACATCCGAGGCAGCAGAGGGAGGCGTACACAACACAGCTGCAGCCGCTTCCCTGCCCTGGTGGCCCCCACTGCCCTCCGGGTAGACACCATGGCATCTGGCCTCCCGTGGCCCCACCTGCGCTGGCCTGCGGCTCATCTCCTTTCTGTCTGACTGTCCATCCCTCTGTGCATCCCTGACACATCGTGACACTCCTGCCCCTAAGCTGTTCGCCATGCCTCAGACACCTTCTCAGACTGGGAGAGCTTAGAAATTCCTCCTGTGTTTTCAGAAGACAGTGCAAGATGGCCCTGAGACGTCTGCAGCAGTCCCCTGCAGACCTGGGGTTCCTTCGTGGGGCCCTGCAGTGGCACTCACCTCACCTCTCTGGCAGCCCCAGCAGTCTCACTGACAGAGCCTCGAGGCCAGATCTGGGTCTCTCTCACCACGGGGTCCTCCATGCCCAGCCCAGGCCCAGGACTAGGGAGGGACACCGACAGCTAACTGAGCTCCAGGGACCCTGCTGTCCAGCCCCGGCAGGGCCAAAGAGCTGAGCCCAGGTCAGCCTCGCAGGAGAGCCACTGCCCGTGAGCTCACATCCTCAGCCCTGGCGGTGTCCAAGCCAGCCGGCTCAGTGAGGACACAGACACCAGGTCCCCAGCTGCCCGACAAGAGGAGGCACTGAGGTGCCCTCGGGTGGAGCACAGCTTCTGACTATGACAGTGCCCTCAAGAAGCAGGTGGTGCAGGGGAGGGGACCGTGGATTTGAGGACACACATCTGGGTTTGATCCAAGGACAGCTTTTTACCAGCTGGACAAGCCTCAGTTTCCCCCCTCTGTTTTGTTTTGTTTTGTTTTGTTCTGTTTTGTTTTATTTCTGAGAGTCTCCCTCCTTTTGCCCAGGCTGGAGTGCAATGTCGCAATCTCGGCTCACTGCAACCTCCGCCTCCCGGGTTCAAGCGATTCTCTTGTCTCAGCCTCCTGAGTAGCTGGGATTACAGACACCGGCCACCATACCCAGCTAATTTTTGTAATTTTAGTAGAGATGAGGTTTTGCTATGTTGGCCAGGCTGGTCTTGAACTCCTGACCTCAAGTGATCCACCCACCTCAGCCTCTCAAAGTGCTAGGATTACAGGTGTGAGCCACTGTACCTGGCCCCCCTCTATTAAATGAGCAATTCCATGCCCACTTCCTCAGGCTGTTTTGAGAATTAAATGAAAATAAGGACAAGTCCCAGCAGACTTAGTAAACGATCAAGTGCTATGCAGACGCCAGCACGTCTCTGAGTCTATGAGGCTTACGTGTTCTAACAAAGCAGAGGAGTGAAAACTCCAGCTCCTGTCTCGTCAGTATCTTGGTGAAACACAGACCTGGATTCAAATCTTGCCTCTGCCACTTCCTGGCTTCGTGGCCTCGGCAAGTCACCTGCCCTCTCTGAGCCTCCTCTCTGTCAGGTACAGAGCCAAGATGATGGAAAGACCCGCCTGCAGGTTTGTGCCCATGAGAGGAGGCAGTCAGGGGTTCAGAGCCCTACCTGGCTCCATGCTCTGAGCCATTCTGTGCTGTGACCGGGGGTGGCGCCGGCTTCTGCCTGAGAGTTAAGTAGCTCTCAACGGCTAATCCTGCAGTAAATGGGCTGGGGTTTGGCAGGCGGCCAGGGTTTTTAATTAGCTCCTGCCCTGAGATGAGGCAGTTGTGGCTCCACTGTCAGCAGTGACAGTGTGGTGCCTGCAATGAGCGGGGACGTCCAGGCCACCTCCCTCTGCCTCTGGAGGGCCGCCGGCACTGCCTCCTGGCTTGCCCAGCCTTCCTTCCCTGCAGACCCAGCCCTGCATCCAGTGTGACCATTAGCGCTCCAGGCAGCAGCCTGGGTCTTTCTCCAGCGCAGCTCTGACCTGGCTCCCACTTCCAGCCCTCAGGTATTTCCTGTGCTCTTCACGCAGCCTGCACGGCCGCTCCGGCCCCTCCAGGGCAGGCTCCCTCTCTGGCCACACTGACCTCTCTCTGTTTTGTTTGTTTTTATTGAGATGGGGTCTTGTTCCGTCACCAGGCTGGAGTGCAGTGGTGTGATCTCGGCTCACTGCAAACTCCGCCTCCTGGTTCAGGTGATTTTCCTGCCTCAGACTCCCAAGTAGCTGGAATTACAGGTGCCCGCCACCGTGCCTGGCTAATTTTTGTATTTTTAGTAGAGAGGGGTTTCTGCCATGCTGGCCAGGCTGGTCATGAACTTCTGACCTCATGATCTGCCTGCCTCGGCCTCCCAAAGTGCTGGGATTACAGGTGTGAGCCACCGTGCCTGGCCTATGCTGACCTTCTCTAAGTGCCTCAAGACCTCCAGGCCCTGGCACATGCTGTTCCCTCTACCTGGGGCTCCCTCCTCCCTCTCTTGCTAAATGAACTTGCCCTCAGGATTTCACCTTCAATATTGCTTCTGCCCAGTGGGGCATCGGTTTCCTTCTCGTGTGCCAGAGGCTCTGTGACCCGCGATCAGCCCACATACCATGTTTTGGCAAAACTACTGGTTCATCCTCTTTCTCTTCACTGGCCCCTAAACTTCAGGAGGCTAGGGACGGTGCCCACTTCCTCACACTGCCTGGCTCGCCAGTGCTCTCAAGTGTGGGTTGGTTGACCAAGGACCTCCTAAGCGCCACCTCCTTAGCACCAGGCACCTACTCCCTGTGCTCTCCTTGAATCTTTGCAACAATCTCACAAAGGAGGGTTATTGCTGAAGAAACCAAGACCCACCGCCAGGCACGGTGGCTCATGCCTGTAATCCCAGCACTTTAGGAGGCCAAGGCGGGGGGATCACCTGAGGTCAGGAATTCAAGACCAGCCTGGCCAACATGGTGAAACCCTGTCTCTACTAAAAATACAAAATGAGCCGGCTGTGGTGGCACACACCTGTAGTCCCAGCTACTCAGGAAGCTGAGACCGGAAAATCGCCTGAACCTAGCAGGTGGAGGTTGCAGTGAGCCAAGATTGCGCCACCGCACTCCAGCTGGGCAACTAGAGAGAAATTCCTTCTCAGAAAAACAGAAAAAGAAACCAAGGCCCAGAGAGGGGAACTGGCTTGCCTGAGGCCAGAGCCAGTGACTGCAGGGCAGGGCTGGACAGCGGGCCTGGCCGGCGCCACTGGAGGCCCACCCACGACAGCCGGCTTGGTCCCTGGGGCCCTGCCTCACTGGCACCGGGCCCAGCAGCTTGCATCCCTGCAAGCCAGGTGCTCCGTCCAGGGACCACACCTCGCGTGGGCCTTTTCCATTGCCTGTGTCTCCAGGTGCATGAGTGGCTTGATGCACGTCTTGGAGGCATTTGCCATGTTTCACTGGAGAGGGTGAGTGAGAGGGATGGAGCAATGAATCTCCGTGTGGCCTCACGACAATCTGCCATCCTTTCCCCTGGTGGAGTCTGCACAGGGAGGCAGATGGGAGCCACTCATCCCTGGCCCTGAATCCTTTCTCCCTGCAGAGGCAGTTGCAGGCTCCACAGAAGGATCCCACGAGGAAGTGCCCAGCTCCAAGATCTGCCAGCAGCCCCAAGCAGCCTCCTGCAGAATCGGTCTACACAGTGAGTCCCGGGGCCCAGGCTCCCTCTACCGCTCTCAGGCCTGAGGCAGGTTCTGATTCCCTGGCTCCGTCTTTTTCTTTCTTTCTTTCTTTCTTTTGAGACAGAATCTTGCTCTGTCACGCGGGCTGGATTGCAGTCGTGCGATCTCGGCTCACCGCACCCTCTGCCTCCCAGGTTCAAGCGATTCTCTTGCTTCAGCCTCCTGAGTAGCTGGGATTACAGGCACGTGCCACCACGCCTGGCCAATTTTGTATTTTTAGTAGAGACGGGGTTTCACCATGTTGGTCAGGCTGGTCTTGAACTCCTGACCTCGTGATCTGCCCTCCTCGGCCTCCCAAAGTGCTGGGACTACAGGCATGAGCCACGGCGCCCGGCCCCTGCCTCAGTCTTATACCAGCTGTGTGACTTTTCCTAGCCTCAAGTTCCTCATCTGTAAAATAGGGACAACGATTCCCACCTCGTGGAATTTCTGTGAAGCTGAAAAGAGATAACACGTGCAGGCCCCCTGGAAAGCATACGAATGCCAGGTGCCCCCCATGCCCTGTTCCCCTCCTTGACACGGCCCCTCATTTTGGAACAGGGGTAGTGAGGACACAAGTTGGTGAGGATGAAGAAAGCTCCTTCATCTGACCAAACAACCGTCACCACTTCCTCCTGCTTTTATTGCACAAACAACACAAATCACAAAAAGAGGAAGAGGTCAGGCGCCGTCCCACTCCCTAACACATCGCTGATTTTTAACTATTCGCTCTCTCCCCTCCTGGCACATGCAGACACGGTCGCCATCGCAGTGGTGACACGGGTTTGGACCCTGTTTGTCCCACTCCCTGCTGTGTCCTAGGCATTTTCCGAAACAATCTTCCTGGAGATGTGGGAGTGGCTGTGGCATAGGGGATGAGGAGGCCAGGCCACTCCAGCCCGGCCAGCCGGCCAGCACGAGGCCCTCTGCCCAGTAGCTGGGGCTCGGGAGGGCGGGGAACACTCTTCTTGCTATGCTCCTTTCAGCTCCACGAGCAACATATGCTCCAAGTAGAGCAAGTGAAGAACAAATGCCACCCAGTGCCAGCTGGGGTCCCCATCCCGTGAGATCTGGCACCGCCAGGTGGGCTCCCCACTCCGCGCCTGGGAGGCACAGAGCCCTTCTGGGGCCCTGTGGTTTCTGCAGGTGCACGCTCCCTGGCTGCGTGGGCGCTCGGGTTCCCCGCGCACGTGCTGCCGTTTCTGTCCCCACAACATCGACTCACTCTACGCCACCAAACTCCACACAGAGGACGCCCTGTCTGCTGATGATGGGGCGTGTGGCATCGAGGCCAAGGAAATGTCCCTGTGGGGCAGTGCCAACAGTTAGTTCCAAGTGGAATGCGGTGTTTCTCAAAGGGCTCTCAGCCTCTCCGCCCTGGGGAATTTCCATCAGCCACGGCTTTGCACGTGGCCAGAGACTTCCTCATATTCTCTCCTGTCTCCCACCATCTCGTGGTGGTATTTTCCCTACCAGGGATTCTGGTGTCAACTGTTAGATGAAAATATTTTCTCTCTCTCTCCCTCTCACTCTCACTTTCCCTCTCCCCCAGCATACACATATGTGAAATATATATATATATATATATATATATATATATATATATATATATGAAGAAAATAACCAGCATCCTAATCCCATCTTCTTCCAGGATAAATGCTAGTAACATTGACTAATATATTTTCCGGTATTTTTTCTGTAAATGTGTACAAAGAAACCCATACACACTCACACATCCTTCTTTTTTAATTGGAGTAATACAGCAATGTTTTCATGAACATCTTTCCACACGAATAAATATCCTTCTATGAGAGTGTTTTTAATAGAAGAGCTCTTTTGAAAAGTAGAGCTCCCTTTGTGCCTGGGTTTAGAAGCTGCTAGGGCTCAGACTGACTTCTCTGAAGAGAGCTACCTGCTTGCAGGGTTGCGGCAGCTCCAAGAGGAGAGGTCATAGGACTTTGCTGAGCCCTTGACACAAGGGTCTACCCACTGGGATTGGACCTGGGCAGAGGGGAATGGCATTCACGACGACGATGATGATATCAGTGCCATTTGTTGTGTACCTACTATGTGCATCATGGCAGGACTTTACACCTGTTGTATTTTATCAACCCTCTTAATAAGGCTTTAGGGTAAAGGTGGTGTCCCCTTTTCACTTTATTTTCTAATTATCTATTGCTACTACTTCAATTTGTTTTTTTTTTTAATTTGACCTATTCTTTGGGAGGCCAAGGTGGGCAAATCACCTGAGGTCAGGAGTTTGAGACCAGCTTGGCCAACATGATGAAACCCCTTCTCTACTAAAAATACAGAAATTAGCTGGGTATGGTGGTTCATGCCTGTAGTCTCAGCTACTTGGGACGCTGAGGCCAGAGAATCACTTGAACCCCGGAGACAGAAGTTGCAGTGAGCTGAGATCACACCACTGCACTCCAGCCTGGGTGACAGAGGGAGACTCTGTCTCAAAATAAGTCAGTAAATTAAATAAATTTAAAAATAAAAGAACAGACTTGATTAAAAGCATGAATTTGGGGTGGGTCAGAGAGACCCACCAAAACCCCCATCCAAGCCTTGTTCTTTTGCTTACTGGTTCTGCTCCTTAAACTTTCTGAGTCTTAGTTCCATAATCTACAAAATAGAGTTCACAGTATAATCCTGGTTTATAGCTTACAAACATGCTGTGACTTCTTCCATCTGAAATTCCTTGAGCCCGCCTCTCCCTCCAGCTCCCTGCCCTTTCTCCACAGCACCTTAGAATAGAGTTCTTGGTGGCTCAAGCCTGTAATCCTAGCACTTTGGGAGACTGAGGCGGGTGGATCACAAGGTCAGGAGTTCGAGACCAGCCTGGCCAATATGGTGAAAGCCCATCTCTACTAAAAATACAAAAAGTTAGCCAGGCATGGTGGCGCATGCCTGTAGTTCCAGCTACTTGGGAGGCTGAGGCGGGAGAATTGCTTGAACCCAAAGGCGGAGGAGTTGCTTCACTGTTGTCAGGTCTCTCTCACCTTCAGCCCCTCTCCCTCTCCTTTCTGTTCCTCTCTGTTCGCTTACAGCCCTCCTCTTTCCAGAACCTTCCTTCTTAGTCGTCATTGACTCCACATCGTTAACCCTATGGGCAGTTCTCGTTCCTCACCTCGCTTGATGAATCAGCAACATCTGACACCCTTGAGTTCTCCCTCCTCCTCAACATGCTTTCTTCACTTGCTTCCAGAACATTCCACTCTCTCCTGATCTTCCCCTGCCTCACTGCCATGCCTCCTCAGTCCCTTTCACTGGTTTCCTTCTCCAGAACCAGTGGAAATCTGACCTGCAAAGACTGGAGTAAACGTTGGAACCCATCCTGTGACCCCTTTTCTCCCTCCACTGGGTGATCTTCACTCCCTCCACTGGGTGACCTCATTTAGCCACAAGGTTCTGAAGACTGTCCACATCCTGACAACTCCCAACTTTATATTTCCAGCCCAGACATCTCTGAACAGCAGAGTCAACCCCACTTGAATGTGTAAATGGCATCTCTCTCAAACCAAACTCCGATTTTTCTATTTTATCTTTGTGAGACAGAGTCTTGCTCTTGTCGCCCAGGCTGGAGTACAGTGGCGCGATCTCAGCTCACTGCAACCTCCGCCTCCCAGGTTCAAGTGATTCTCTTGCCTCAGCCTCCTGAGTAGCTGGGATTACGGAGGCACACTGCCACACCCGGCTAATTTTTGTAGAGATGGGGTTTCGACATGTTGGCCAGGCTGGTCTCGAACTCCTGACCTCAAATGATCCACCCACCTCAGCCTCCCAAAGTGCTGGGATTACAGGCATGAGCCACTGTGCCCAGTCTCAAATTCCAATTCTTTACCCCTCTGAGTGCCTCTTCCCCCAGTCTCCTCATTGCTGCTCCATCCTTCCCATTTCTCGCTGGAAATGTTGAAGTTGTTCTCTCTGTCTGTCTTTCAATCACTGCCCATATCTGATCCATCAGCAAATCTTGCTTCAAAACATATCCAGAATCCAACTCTTCTCACTGCCCCAGTGCTAACAGTGGTGGAAGCCAGTCCCATTTCTTGCCTGGAGTCCTGCAGTTGGTCTCTAAGCAGCTGGTCTATTTTTATCCTCTCCCCTCCCTGTGTCCCCCTACCCCACCCCCACCCCTGTTCGTTTTCCACCTCGCAGCGGCCAGTGATCCTGCTAAGCCATCAGCAGATCATGGCCCTCTGCTCAGAGCCCTCTGAGACAGAGACACCAAGATGGGGTTAGATGAGCAAGGGCATTTTTTTTTTTTTTTTTTTTTGAGATGGAGTCTCACTCTGTCACCAGGCTGGAGTGCAGTGGCTCAGTCTCAGCTCACTGCAAACTTCACCTCCCGGGTTCAAGCGATTCTCCTGCCTCAGCCTCCCCAGGAGCTGGGACTACAGGCACTGCCACCACGTCCAGTGAATTTTTGTATTTTTAGTAGAGATGGGGTTTCACCATGTTGGCCAGGATGGTCTCGATCTCTTGACCTTGTGATCCACCCACCTCGGCCTCCCGGAGTGCTGGGATTCCAGGCCTGAGCCACCACACCCAGCCTGCTCCCTCATTCTTTCAGCTCTCTGCTTGCATGGGACCTTTCAGTGCAGCCTTTTCCTGACTTTTCTTTCCAAATTGCAGCCTCCCTTCTCTAATATCCGTCCCAGCCTCCCTGTCTTCCTCCTCTGAGTGCCTCCAGTGCCCTCATGGGCACCTTTTACCGAGATGATTATCAGTCTGGAGCTTCCTTCTTGTCCCACGCCAGCCTGGCACCCGGCACACAGTAGGTGCTCAGGGATCACCCGCTCTATGATGGGCAGAAGCCTGTTCTTACCTCCCAGGGTGTCTGGGTTCCATGGGGCCCGGTGCAGGGAAGTGGGGGACGCCCAGTAGCAAATGTGAGGTGTCAGGATGTGGTCTGCATCTTCCTTCAGCAACCTTACTCAGAGCCCCCACCCGCCCAGCGGCTCTGTCCCAGACCTGCCCGGCCCAGTGTCCTTGATCTTGCTCTCAGCCTCCAGTCCCTCCTGCTCCCGCTCCTGCTCTGAGCTGCTGCTGGAGGGACCTTTTCAACACACACCTCTGGTGCCTGGTGAGGAAGTCCTCCAGGGGCTCCCCATTGCCAGTGCCTGGTCTAGAGTTGAATTGCTTCTCCACAGAGTGTACTCCTTCCTGAAAAACACCCCTGGATCTCACCCATCGCCCCCAATATCCAAGACCCTCAGACTAGGTCCAGGCCCAGGGATGCTTACTTCAGCTCTGGCCTCAGCCTGCCTGGAGGAAGGCCTTGCCGTTGACTTCACACCTCTGCCAGTTGGATGACTGCTGGGGTCAGCACCATTGCCCACTGGGCAGCAGGAGGCAAAGGGCTTGGAGGGCCTGGATCCCAGACAAACAGCCACAGCCCAGCCCAGCCCCCAGCCCCCAACCCCCAACCCCCAGCCCAGTCGCTAGCCCCTACCCCAAAGCCCCTAGCCCAGGTCAGCCCAGCCCCAGCCCCCAACCCCCAACCCCCAGCCCAGCCCAGCCCTACAAGCAGCCCCCTCCAAGGCCTGTGCAATCTCCCAGCAGGCAAACCTAATGGAGGGCCAGGAGGGGATGGTTCAGGGGCTCAGAGGGTGTCCTGTTGCCAAGGCGGCACCCTGCATTTCACAGCCTGGTGATGCAGGTCAGACCCTGCATATAAATGCACCCAGCAGGTCAGGACTTGTCAAAGGCTTCACTCAGCAGCTGCTAATTGGCGGCCACCTCCACAGCCTCCCCTGCCCTCAGCTCCGCAGCTGCTCCTGCCCTGCCCACTGCACCCCCCACCTCCTTGCCCACTCGCCCACTCCCCCGCTGTGTGGGTCAGGGGCCTGCAGGGTCCCAGGGCAGGCTGGTCTTCTCTGGCCTGCATCGCCTGCCCTCTCTGGGCTCATGTGTTCTGGGCAGCCTGGCCGAGCTGGACAGGAGGGAGGGAACCACCTGTGGGACCCCAGAACTGCTCCTCTGCCGGGACGCAGGCAAGGAGGCTGCTCCCCTCCCTTCTCTCTGTGACCAGAAACGTCCAGCTCAGAGAGACTGTCAGATCTCGAGACCTCAAAGGTGTCTGGGCCTGAGTGGGTGGAGGGTGGGGGGCACAGGACCACAGAGGAACATTCCCATCCTGCGTGCCAGGGTAACTGGGGTGGCTGGTGCTCCGGGCAGATATGAAGGCCACACAAGCCAGGCACGCCTTGGAAGTTTCTCTCCACTGGAAATGGAGCTTCTTCCTGGGGCAGCCCTGGTCCCTTTCCTACAAAGAGGCAGGTTGAAAGCCCCTCTCCCCAGACTCAGCCTGTTTCTGGCTCAAAGACCCCTTGAACTCGTCCCCAGGGCCACCCCACCATCCCCGTGCCTGATGCCCTTGAAGTGAGGGTCTCCCAAGTGCCAAATGGTTTATTACTCGGATTTTCATGCCCAGCTGCCTCTTGGCGCCCGCCTCCCTCTCCCCCCTCCCTCCCCCTCCCCTCCCGCCTCCCTCCCCCTCCCCCCTCCCTTCCCACCTCCCTCCCCCCTCCCCTCCCGCCTCCCGCCCTCCTCCTGCCTCTGAGCACCACCTGTCTCTCCAGTCTGCCTCAGCAACCCCTGCTTGCCTGTTGCCAGGGAAACCGCCTCCTTGGCAACCAGCCGGCATCCATATAACATGTACACTCTGGAAGGAAAGGCTTCTGCTCTTGCTTAGGCTGTCGGTGGGTTCTGCTGTGAAGCCCAGCAGGTTCTGAGGGAGGGTCTGTCTGGTCTGTGATCCCAGAGAGGGGAGGTGAGCAGGTGTCATGCCTCTCTTGACCGTTCAACAGCAACTTATAAAGCACCTACTACTCGCCTGCCTATGTGAGGGGCCCTCTGTGCACAGTATCTCATTTAATCATGCCTTGAACCTGCAAAATAGATGTGATTATTCCCATTTTATAGATGTGGAAACTGAGGTACGGAGAGGTTAAGGGGTTGCCTTTGGCCGGCAGAAGTCAGAGCCGAGATTTGAACCTACTCTTGTCTGATTTTAAAGCCCCAGTTCTTTTTTTTTTTGAGACAAAGTCTTGCTGTCGCCAGACTGGAGTTCAGTGGTGTGATCTTGGCTCACTACAACCTCCGCCTCCCAGGTTCAGGTGATTCTCCTGCCTCAGCCTCCTGAATAGCTGGGACTACAGGCGTGCACCACCACGGCCAGCTAAGTTTTGTATTTTTAGTAGAGACGGGGTTTAACCGTGTTGGCCAGTATGGTCTCAATCTCCTGACCTCGTGATCTGCCCGCCTCGGCCTCCCAAAGTGCTGGGATTACAGGCGTGAGTCACTACGCCCTGACAAAATCCCCGCTTCTTTCTACCACCTTGAGGTCTCTGGTCAGGCCTCTCTTAGCTGGGCCAAGAGTGAGTGGGTCCTAGGACACTCGAGTGACGGGGAAGCCCCTCACCATAGCTCGTTTGGTGCTGCTCCCTTTGTGCTAAGCACAGCTGTGGGATCAGGAACCCAGAGACAAACTAGGTATGGTCGCTGCCCTCAAGGGGCTCCCAGTCTAGTGAGATGCTGGTGGGAGCAGGATTCTGACATGATCCAGCACGGGAGCCATGGGGCAGGGCAGGGCCTCCAACCGCAGCTGAGCTCCACACTCACTCGGGCTTCCTGGGAGAAGGCTTGGGCTGTGGAGAGCCTGTGGTCAGAGAGTGGGTGGCGGGAGCTTGAGACCTCCAGGGAGGCGCATATGGATGATGGCTACAGCCCAGGTGGCCCGGGAAGGGTGGCTGAGGGGAATGAAAGGAAAGTGACAGGCGAGGGGGCTGAGGGGTGTGCTGAGAACCAGGGCTGGACTCTGGAGTCCCCCAGCAGGGCACAGGCCCAATGGCCAGGGAGTGTGACCCCAGTGGGTGCCTGGTTATCCTTGAGTACAGGCTTGGGGGTGGCTGGGGAGAGCTAGAGGGCGTGGGTGGGTGGGAGGACCCTCACAGGAGCCTGGGCTTTGAGCAGGGGCGTGAAGGCCGAGGTCAGGGAGGCATCCTATTGGAGTAGTGGCCACAGGTGTCATTGCTGGGGCCTGCTGGCTGCCAGGCCCTTGGGAGCCTAGGGACAGGCAGGGACGGCAGGAGGAGACCTGGCCCTTCCTCTTGCCAGCCAGGTGGAAGCCTGGATAAAACCTGCCAGGTGGAGCACAAGGCTCTACTGGAGTCCTGAAGCGGGGTTAGGGAGGTGGCAGAGAACAGAGAGGGGTCAGCCCTGTACAGGCAGGGAAGGGGCAAAGTGACTCTGGGAAAGAGAGTGGCAGGTGTAAAGGTGTGGGCTGGGCTCCCACGGTGGAGTGTATAACCAGCAGGGAGGCCAGCTGCTGGGGCTGGGGACTGCCCCTCTGCCCACCTGCCCCTGATCTTGGCACCCTGTCTCCTGCAGGCTCTGCAGCGCCGTGAGACCGAGGTCTATGCCTGCATCGAGAGTGAGGATGGCAGCCCACCCACCGCCACGCACAGCGCTCTCTCCAAGGTACACAGGCACCGGGGCTGCAAGCCTGGCTTCTCACTGCATCTGACCCTCCCATCATGGGTGAAGTGGGGGGCAAATGGGACGTGGAAATGAGCCACGTGCTGTGGAATCCCAGCCCTCTCCTGGTGGCAGCTGGCCTGCTGGTTAGGACTGGAGGGTTTGAGTTCCTGCTCCGTCCCTTCCACCATGCAGCCCTGGGTGAGGCGACTAACTTCTCTGTGTCTGAATCTCCCTGTGTGCAGAATAAGCCACCTAACCATACCCACCTCGGAGATTTTCAGTGAGGGTAGAAGGTTGTGCTGAGAGAGCTGCCTGGGACCCAGCTGTACCCACTTACTGTGAGCCAGTGTAACTACCACTGGGCACGGTGTCCACACTGGCCAAGCACAGAGGGTGTTAGGCTTCCAGCTGCCCCCAGGCCAGTGTTGGCTCAAGTCTGGAGCTAGAGTATGAGCTGGTGGAAGCTGGGCTGCCGGGTCAGGGCTCTGCGATGGTCATGATAGAGCCGCAGGCATATTACGCAACCATACTTTCTCTCTTAAACCTGTTTGCTCATCTGTAAAGTGGGCGAGCCATGCTTTCCTGCAATACCAACTGCTTCTGAATTCAGATATGTTCCAAGCTGAATGACATCTGTGCTAGAGCTTTCAGCACCGTGACGTGTGCGGTGTCATTCAGCCCGAACAGCAGCTCGTGGGCATCTGGGAGCACCGTCTGGGATGGCGGGCGATTGGCACTTGGCCTTCTGGCCCAGGCTGGCGCTATTTGTTAAATTGCCTGTTCTCATAGCCCTTTCTGTACTCAGCCCTCAACTAGACCCTGAGTGAAAGCAGGGTTTCCCCCAGCCTGGGACCCCCACGGATGTCTGGGCCATCTCAGGTAGTGCCCACCCTGTGCCAGGCCCTGGGGTGCTGGTCAGGAGAACTAGGCATGTCCCTGGCCTCTGGGAGCCACAGTCTGTAGGAACAGGTCACTGACCCCATGGACACACAGCAGTATTTGTAGCCCTGTTGTGAGGGGTGGTCTTCTGGGAGGGACCAGCCAGGGTGGGGAGCGGGGAGGGGGTCCTGGGACCCTACCATGAGCTGGTAAGCAAGATGAATAGGAGGCCATCGGAACAGGTGAGTCTGTGGGAGGAGGCGCATCCCAGACAGAGGGCAGAAGGCTGACGGCAGAGCGCCGAAGGCAGAGCTGTGGGGGAAGCGCTGAGGCTGGAAGGGGAGGCCCGTGTGGCTGGAGGGCAGAGAGCAGGGGTGGGGGCAGCCTGGGGGGGGAAGAGGCTGGGAGGTGGCCTTGGAGACAGAGGGCAGGCCTTCCATCCAGGCTACACAGGAAGTGATCTGTTGCCCTCTGGCTAAAACAAATGAGTGCAAGTTCATTCTTTTCCTACCTAAGGGTCATTTTCTCTTTCTCTCCCTCCCTCCCTTTCTTCTTTTCCATCCAGGAGAGACTGCATAGATTTGAAGATGACGACGAATGTAACCTGGTCTATGAAAACCTCTAGAATGGGCTCCACCACCCACAGAGCTTGCCCTGGGTCAGAGGACCGGGCAGCCCCTGCCACCAAAGGACTTGACCTGCACTGGGAGAAAGGCCCCCAGGGACACCCCATCATCTCACCCTCACATTCAAGGCCCTTTCTGCCTTGGCTGGCCCCACGACCCCCATTCTGTGCCCCAGCCACCAAGGGTTTCACATCTTGGGGCCTTCGCCCAGGCTGTTCCTTCTGCCAGGCGGTCCCTTCCTCCCTTAGCCCAACCAGCAAAGTGCTCCTCGGTCTTCAAGGGGTCTCCTGGATGCCACCCTTGCCCGGAGCCCTGCTCACCACCTCTCACTGACAGAGCAGCGTGCTCCCTGGCTCTCTTGGCACCAGCCTGCACCTCGGCCAGCAGGGCAGCCTCTGAGCTGAGGGAGAACCTGGCAAGTGCCCCTTAGCAGTGCCGTGTGGGGAGCCGAGGCATGGAGGAGCTGGGGAGTGGCTGCACAAACCCCAACCTGCCCAGCTGGGCCAGAGGCATGAGGCAGCCATGCAGGGCTGGCGTAGGAGGTCTAGGGGATGGACAAGGATGGTGACCCCTGCAGAGGCCAGGCTGGTGTCAGGGACAGATCTAGAGGTCCAGAACATGTCTGAGAGGTAGTCGGCAGGCTGGGGACCTGGAACAGAGAGGGCTTGGGTACAAGCTGGTGAGGAAGGAGATTCTGGCATGTTTGGGCTGAGGGCAGAGGGACCAATGAGGGGAGGAGGGTGCTGGCTAAACAGGAGCTGAAGGTCGGGTGCAATGGCTCACGCCTGTAATCCCAGCATTTTGAGAGGCCGAGGCAGGTGGATCACAAGGTCAAGAGATCAAGACCATCCTGGCCAACACGGTGAAACCCCGTCTTTACTAAAAATACAAAAATTAGCTGGGTGTGATGGTGTGCACCTATAGTCCCAGCTACTCGGGAGGCTGAGGCCGGAGAATTGCTTAAACTGGGAGGCGGAGATGACAGTGAGCTGAGATCGCACCACTGTACTCCATCCTGGTGACAGAGCGAGACTTCATCAAAAAAAAAGAAGGAGCTGAATGAATAGCCTGAAGCTCCCCCTCCCCTAAGGGTCCCCACTCTCATTGGCCTGGCCCTGCACATGAACTGTGGCATCTCCTTGGTCACCCTCTGCTCCAGGCCTTCCCCATGGCCGGTCCTCAGCCATCCCTCCTTCCACCCAAGGCGCAGTGCCCCAAAGCCCCTTCTGTCTGGCCTGGCCTGTGCCCACCACCTGTGGTGTCATCCTGCCTCCTGCTCTGTCTTTATCTGCTGTAAGCCCCAGCCCTGGCCCCCTGCGGATTGAGGTCCCAAGTGGTCCAGCTGTGGGGTTTGGCGCTAGGACACTCATGGCAGCGGAAGGATCCCTCTGAGGCAGAAGCTCAGGCCCCATGGGGACGGTGGCTCCCCAGTGCCTGGCCCTGAGCCATGTCTGCTGTTCCGACTGCCCACATCACCTCATTTCCTCCTCACAGCAGCCCTGCACTGCGGCCAGAAACCCATCCCCAGGCAGGCAGTGGCTGGGGTCAAGGCGTTCCTGGGCTGTTGGGCTCCGCTTCCTCCCTCCCCTCCCGCATCCCTCCCTGAGTTCTCCCACCTTTGCTCATTTGTGAAATGGGCCAGTCAATCCTCCCACCCCACCTTGTGGCCTGCCCCAACCCCAAATGTGCCCGGGGAGGGTGGGGAGCCCCAGGCACAGGCTCTTCCCCTGCCCCTGGCCCCAAGCAGCACAGGCTACCAGCTGGCAGGCGCCTTCGGTTCTGCAGGTCAGAGCCCTCCCTGCAGGGATGGGAAGGCTGGTAGTAGAGGCTGGGCACTGACTGACCTCCAGAAGTCCCTGGGCCGTTTGCTAGGGTGGCACCAGATTTCCCTGGTCCCACAGGACAGCCAGTGGCCTCCCAGCTTGTTTGGGGCAGCTGCCTGCGAGCACACGTGGCGAGGAGGGCTTTAGCAGGCTGGCGGAACTAGCTGGCAAGGCCCCTGCTCCCAGAGGCTGGATTCGAATAAACTCGGGGCCTGTTTGGGGAGGTGAAGCTGGCAGGTGTGCCCAGCGGCCTCCCAGGCTCCTTGCTCCACCAGCCTGAGGTGGGGGTGAGGGTCAGGGCAATGGGGGGCAATGCCACTCAGGGTGCAGTGAGCTCCCCCTGGAAATCCGAAGCCAGCAGGACGAGGAGAGGGCCCTGCACTGGGCCTGCCCCACCTCCTGGGCCTCTCTGACCTCAGCTCCCAGACCCTGGACCCTCCAGCTGGGACTCAGCCTTTTCCAGATTGTTTCAGGGGCAGAGAGGGGAGCCTGGGGGAAGCTTTACCACCGTGCCCTCGCCCAGGCGTCACCAACACGGCCTCCTGCAGCTGTCCTGCCCCCGACAGACCCCGATGAAACCCACACCTGGCCTTGGTCCCCCCGCTCCACACCTTGGATGGTTTTTGCCTCACGTGGAATAAAATCCCAGCTCTTCCCTGTGGCCTAGGAGGTTCTTGGGTGCTGACCCATCACCCCTCTGGTGGATGTAGACATTGCCAGCATGGTGGTGAGCTGTGCTTGGTTCAGGGCAAGGCTAAGAGGCAGTGGGTGCTGAGGTCCTCAGCGAGGAAGGAGAGAGGCTGGGAGAAAGAGGAGGAGGAGGAGGGGGTAGCATGGAAGGGCAGGACCCTAAAGGGCTTTGACCCAAGGGAGGGTGGGGCAAGAAAATTCTAAGACTTCTGTGGGCAGCAAAGAGGACTGAACACCTGTTCTGAGCCCCCAGGACTGACAGCCCGCAGAGGTGAGCTGGCTCAGGGCGAGGGGTGGCAGCGAACTTTAGGGTGGGAGGTGCAGGGGGCAGTGTGGGGGGGAGAAGAACAGAGAGGGGACAGAGAGGGCATGAATGGGAGCTCTGGGGTGCAGGCTTGCTTTCCACTGTGAATGGGTGGAGGAGGGAAGAGAAGAAAACTGCTTCTGAAGCATCACAGGCTGCGTGGCCCCAGGGCCTCCCGTGAATCCCTGCTTCACCCCCCACAGACTTGTGGCCTTTACAAGTCCCTGGCCACCTGCGCCTCGGTTTGCAGTGACAGTCAAGACAGCTCAGGCCAGGCGTGGGCTCCTGCCTGTGATCCCAGCACTTTGGGAGGCTGAGGCGGGTGTATCACTTAAGGCCAGGAGTTCAAGACCAGCCTGGCCAACATGGCAAAACCCCATCTCTACTAAAAAATACAATTAGCCTGGTGTGATGGTGGGCACCTGTACTCCCAGCTACTCAGGAGGCTAAGGCAGGAGAATTGCTTGAACCTGGGAGGCAGAGGTTGCAGTGAGCCAAGATGGCACCACTGCATGCCAGCCTGGGCAACAGAGCATGACTCTGTCCAAAAAAAAAAAAAAAACAACTGCTTAGTGTCTCTCAGAAAGGACAGATGGGGACTCCCTGGCTCCCTGGCTCAGGCAGAGGCTCAGTGGGTTTACATTTCCTTCAAGATTTGTCCTTCAGAAGAAACAGGCTGCTGGGGCAGTGCAGAGGGTGCAAGTGACAAGCAGGCCTCCCTGGGAGCTGGGGCCCGGGCTCTGCAGCCATGCCTGTAAGGAGTGCCTGCGGGGAGCACGATCTGGGGACAGGCCAGGGCTGCCCAGAGCTGGGGGTGGGGGCAAGGCGAGCAGAAAGGTGAGCAGAGGAGGGTGAGCCTGCAGCAGAGGAGCTGAGAGTGGGGGTGGCGGTGGCTCGAGTGGAGTAGCTGAGGCCCAGGTGATGGGGAGCCGAGGGCCTTCCAGGAAGGGCGGATGTGAGCAGTCCTGAGCGGGACGGGCTTAGGGCAGGGCAGGGAAGCCCCAGGCAGCCCCTGCAGGCCCCTGCCCAGGTCTCTGGGTCTCAGCTGATGCTTCCCTCTGCCCACTGCCCCCTGTCCTGGTGGGATTTCCTGCCATCTCTCCCACCCAGCCTGCCCTGCCCTGCTAGGTCTTCCCAACCTTGCCCTCTGCAGACCCATCTCAGCCTCGTCTGGCACCCCCAGGCTTCCCTGCCTGCCTCTAGGAAATGGACCCCTTCAACGGGTTTCAGCCTCATCAAACCCCCGCTTGGCTCCGCTCTGTCAGCACTTGCTTGAGAACATCATCCTGGGAAACCAGCCTCTGGGAGCAGGGGCCTCGCCCCTCGGTTCTGCCAGCCTACCAAAGCCCTTCTTGCCTTGTGCGCTTGCAGGCGGGGGCCCAGAACCAAGCTAGGAGGCCACTGGCTGCCCTCTGGGACCAGAGGAGTCTGCTGCCAGCCTGGCAGGGGGCCCAGGGACTTCTGGATGTCAGTCTGTGGCCAGCGTCTACCACCCGCCCAGAGATTGAAATGGGGGCGGGAAGCGGTGTTCTCTCCTCAACAAACATTTCCAGAGGATTCTGGCAGCAGAGTTTCCATGGGAACATATGCTGGTTCACTGCTGAACCTGGTGGGGCTGGGGTTCCCTTCACACCCAATATCACGGACCTGAGCCTGGTGGCCTCTGCCAGGGTGGGCAGTGCTCTCTGGCCACCCACTCTCACAAACCTGAACTCAAGTTATAGGCAAAACCTGCTTTTCCTTTTTCTTTTTTTAAAAGTGCATTCTAATTTAAAGGCCACGCTCCATTCTAAAGACGCCTCTGGGATTTCAGAGATGGATTTTTGTGTAGTTCAATAGTTTTCTTGGCAGACAGCTTGTGTAGGAGGGGTGGCTCAGTCCAGCCAGGCTGAGTGGCATCACTCCATTCCCCGAAACGCCAGGGGATGTCATCTGCCCACCTGAGGGGCTTCCCCAGTCTTAAGCATAAGGCTGTGGTCAGAATGATGGCCTCAGCCTTGACTGAGCGTGAGTCAGGCCAGACTCTCTGCACTTGCTGTTAGCATGTGTGTTGTGTGTGTCTGGAGGTGACATATGTGGGTGACACAGGCATATGTTGCAGTGAAACATTAAAACTACAGCAAAGTGGAATTCCCTTGATGCACCTGCCGCCTCCCAGCCTCCCTCCCCATCCCCTCCCCAGCAGTAACCAACCGGGTCATTTGGGAGTGTTCTCTTCGCGGATGCTTTGATTGCATCTAGGCGCGTACCTGTGAACATGTGAAAGATGGAGCTTCCGCACAGCCGCGGACTCATTCTGTAGGTGGAGTTTGCACTTGCTTTGTTGATACAGCCCCACGTGGTGGGATCTGCTGGAGAAGGAGACGGCACACAGGAGCTGCCAGACTCCAATGACAGCAAAGGATCCTGCAGGACAGATGGATCCTAATGTAATCAGGCCCTTATTGAAGGCCTTTTCAGTTGTTTATGATTTTTCAACCTCACATAAGCGGCTGGCTGCAGGGGATATCCTTGTACACACACATCTGCAAAACTTTCTCCATGGGAAATGAGAAGGGATTCCTAGGGCCCAGGGTGTGGAAAAGTCACTGTTCTAACAGTCACTGCCAAATTGTCAGCCCTGAAGTTGGACTGGTTTATATTCCTCGGACTCTTTATCTAGACTATCTCATTTAATCCTGAAAATAGGTCAGGGATGGTGGGCACAGGTGATCTCCCCATTTTACCGAAGCAGATGCTACTGTTCAGAAAAGCTGACTGGCTCCGGGTCACACAGCCCAGGAGGAGCAAGGCTGGGCTGCTTTGGGGTGGCGTGCAGTCCTGCTGTTGCCAACGCCTGGCTGGGGAGGGGATGGGGGAGGGGATCGGGGAGGCAGAAAGAGCCACTGAGGGATGTGGTGCCCCCAGGACTAGGGAAGCCCACAGAAGGGCAGATTTCCTTCAGTGATGGGCTGGCAGCCTCACATTCCTCATATCCAGTTTCTCAGAAGAGTGTGTGTGTGTGTGTGTGTGTGTGTGTGTGTGTGTGTGTGTGTGTGAAGTTGGGGGTGTCCTTCTGCCTCCCGGTAGTCTATCTCCTTGGGGAAATGGAGGCAGGTCCTTAGAGACACAGGGGTTGGGCCTTCCCAGCAGCCCACACCCGCTGTGAGGCCTGGATCCTGGCAGCTTGAACGCTCTCATCCTGTCTACCCTGGAAATTCCCAGGCACAGCATGCCTGGAGGTGTGAGCCGCCTCTTAGAAGCTTTATAATCCTGGATAATGCTGCTGTAATTGGCATTGTTTTGCCTTTACAATCCTCTCATTACTTGAAAACGAACTTTGCAAATGGCTGTATCTGGAGTGGGTTTTATTTTTACCACTTTGTGGACCCTGAGGGACCAAGAAGTGGTGGCACTTTCTCTGTCTCCCCCTTGCCTGCACCATCCCCATCCCCCAAGGAGCTCCCCAGGCCCAGGTGGGCCAGATCCTGGCCTTGGCTCAGGACACAGCCCTGTACTTCGCTCCCTGCCATGGGCTGATCCAGGGAGGTCTCTTCTCCCCAGATGCCCCTTCTGTCCCCCATTAAGTCCACCCATAAGAGCCTCCCTCCTCCAACCCCTCCTCCTTCCAGCCATTCCCAGTCCAAACAAGTCTCACCTGATCTTTCTATAGCACAGATCTGACCACATCATTCCTCCCTCAAAAGCCTGCCATACCTTATGGTTACAGTCAATTCATTCCAACAAGAGGGCCACCATCTTTTAATGGGGAAAGAACAGTCTTTTCAATAAGCGGTGCTGAGAGAGCCAAACCTTTACATGACCCCTACCTCACACGCTATACCAAACCTCACAGTGGCTTCCACTGTCCACAGGATTGAGGCTCAACCCCTTAGTTTCACATTCAGGCCTCTTTCCACTTCTTCATTCTTTTTTTTTTTTTTTTTTGAGGCCCAGGCTGGAGTGCGATGGCACGATCTCAGCCTACTGCAACCTCCACCTCTTGGGTTCAAGCAATTCTCCTCCCCCAGCCTCCTGAGTAGCTGGGACTACTGGCCTGCACCACCATGCCCAGCTAATTTTTTTGCATTTTCAGTAGAGATGGAGTTTCACCACATTGGCCAGGCTGGTCTCGAACTACTGACTTCAAGTAATCTGCCCACCTTGGCCTCCCAAAGTCCTGGGATTACAAATATGAGCCACCATGCCCGGCCTTTTTGTTTGTTTGAGACAGGGTTTCTCTCCCATCAACCAGGCTGGAGTGCAATGGTGTGATCTCTGCTCATGCAACCTCTGTCTCCCAGGTTCAAGCAATTTGCCACCATTCCTGGCTAATTTTTTGTATTTTTAGTAGAGACAGGGTTTCATCATGTTGGCCAGACTGGTCTCAAACTCCTGACCTCAAGTGATCCAGCTGCCTCCGCCTCCCAAAGTGCTGACAGGCATGAGCCACCGAACCCGGCCATTCCTTCATTCTTTTAACAACACTTGTCTTGCTCCAACTATGTGTCAAGCCCAGTGCTGTAGCTGGAATAAGAAATGAACAGTCTTGTCTTCACAGAGTCTACCAGCTCATTTCTGATTGGCTCCTGCTGGCCCAAAGTCACCCCCAGCTCCACTGATGCTTCTGTCCATAGCTGCTGTTCTCCAAGATGCTAAGCTCCCCACCTCTAAGCCTGGGCTCCTACCATTCTCTCTGCCCTGAGGCCTTGCACCCTATTCTTTGCCTGAGGAATTCCTGCTCAAATGCTACCTCCAGACAGGTGCAGTGGCTCACACCTACAATCCCAGCACTTTGGGAGGCCAAGGCAGGCGGATCACCTGAGGTCAGGAGTTCGAGACCAGCCTGGCCAACATGACAAAACCCCATCTCTACTAAAAACACAAAAATTAGCTTGGTGTGGTGGCACACGCCACAGATATTGGCCACAGAGCAAGATCCATCTCAAAAAAAAAAAAAGCTACCTCCACCATGAAGTCTCCCTTAAAGCCTCCTCCTGCCCCCTCCCACACCAAGCAGTTTACTTAATCCTCTTATTGCTTTGACCTCTTCGAACTGAATCAATTCACACACATCCAACTCCTCCCAGAATTCCCAAGCTTCCCAAGCATAGCAAACACCTCATCTGTCTCTCTTTGTCTTTGCCTGACTCACAGTATCAGCTTAGGAGCTATTTGCTCAAAAAATAAAGGAATCTCTTTCTTTGCTGGTGATTCAACACCTGTTTCTTAGTGAAAAATGGAGATTTTTTTTCGATTTCCAGGAAGTGATCTTTAATTCGTATGTGACCCATTTTTCGTATGTGAAAATTGAGACAGACATGTTGCTACACCTGCAACATCAGGAGAAGCAAAGCAGTGGAAAGGGCAGGCTCGGGACGGCCAGCAGCCTCCGCCTAATGGGGAGGTCTGTGCTGAGCTGCTGGAGGCGAGGCCAGGCACAGGGGAAAGGCGGGCATTCCCGCCCCTGCCCCCCTTAGATTCCTGGGTGCCAAGACTGTCAAGGGGCTCTGAGGACACGTGCCTGCTTCGGAGGCCATGAGCCCTGTTAGGGTGGTTCTGCTAATTGATCCCAGGAACCCTTGTGACTGCCGGGGGATGTTTCAGTGGACTCAGCAACATCCTGACCCATACCTGTCACCTCCCGAGATGGCCTCCCTCGTGCCTCAGCTGCCTCTAGGCTGGGCCACATGTCCCTGACCATTTGGGGCCTGGGACTCCCCCAAGTAGCCAGCAGAACTGAGCCCGGCTGGGGGTGATGGTAAGGGGGTATGGAGAGCACTGGGAAAGCTCCTTTCTCTCTTGCTAGCTGATTGGATGGTTTTCCAAAAACTTGTTTTCAATGTTTGTGTGTGGTTTGTTTTTGAGACATGGTCTCACTCTGTTATCCAGGCTGGAGTACAACGGTGCGATCACAGCTCACTGCAGCTTCAACCTCCTGGGCTCAAGCAATCCTCTGCCTCAGCCTCTCAAGTAGCTGGGACTACAGGTGTGCACCACCATGCCTGGCTAATTCTTTGTATTTTTCATAGAGACAGGGTTTTGCCATGTTGCCCAGGCGGGCCTCAAACTCCTCAGCTCAAGCAATCCTCCCACCTTGGCCTCCCAAGTGCTGGAATTACTGGCATGAGCCATTGCTGGTTAGCCAGCATTCAGTGTCAAATGCCACCCACCTTCCTCCAGCAGCTTCACAATCTCCTGCCCCTTATGGTTGGAGAACCCTGGCATGCCACGTGACAAGGGTGGAGCCAGGAGAACTACTGTCCTTCCTGACCCACTGGGACAAGTCTGTGCAGCTGAGTCCTGGGGATAGGGATAGGACCCACAGTCAAGCGACCAGTTCCAGAAATATAGATTGGTCATCGTGGTGCTCAAGACACCCCTGCCTCCTTCCTGGGTTCAAGCCTGGAGTTCAAGATTGCAGAGAGCTTTAGAACTGCTAATGGGGGCCAGGTGCGGTGGCTCACACCTGTAATCCCAACACTTTGGGAGGCCAAGGTGGGTGGATCACCTGAGGTCAGGAGTTCATAGACCAGCCTGGCCAACTTGGTGAAATCCTATCTCTACTAAAAATAAAAAAAAATTAGCCAAATGTGGTGGCATGCACCTATAATCCCAGCCACTCAGGAGGGTGACGCAGGAGAATTACTTGAACCCGGGAGACAGAAGTTACAGTGAACCGAGATCTTGGGTATGGGGATTTTTTTTTTTTTTTTTTTATGAGGTAATGGAAATGTTCTGGAATGCAACTGTAGTGATGGTTACACAACCTTGCCAATATGCTAAAAACCATTGAATTGTATACTTTAAAAGGGTACATTTTATGGTATGTGAATTACATTTCAATATAACAAAACAAAAATAAACAAACAAAAAAATTGCCCTACTTAAACACCTTCCGTGCGCACACATGTACTTCGCTGAGACATGGTTTGGCTGCTTCCTCTAGCCAGCCTGCTCTGCCCATCCCCTTTCCCACACTTCCTCCCTTCCTCCTACAGAAGGGCCCTTTGGGGGCCTCTTTAAAGGTCCAGGCTCCAGCACATATGAAACTCCCTCTACCTGTCAGACAGTTAAATGCCTATTGAGTTTTTATCTGGCAATAAGTAGGCATTGATCCCATTTCACAGATGAGGAAACTGAGGCTCAGAGAGATGTAACAACTCACCCAAAGTCAACTAGCTGGCAGATGCTGCAGCTGAGATTCAGACCTCAGCAGCAGCTTCGGAATCCATGATCTGAACCACTTTACTTGGTGGCCGTCTGTGGTAGGCTGAAGAATCCCACCCCCACCAAGATGTTCACATCCCAATCCCTGGAAACTGTGAATGTTACCTTATATGGCAAAGGTTCTGCAGATGTGGTTAGGGATCTTGAGATGGGGAGATTATCCTGGATCATTACAATCACAAATGCCCTCACAAGAGGGATGAAGATGGAGATTACAGACCAAAGGCAGAAGGTGGTGTGATGATGGAAGCCAAGAAAGAGGTCTGAAGATGCTACGCCTCTGGTTTTGAAGATGGAAGAAGAGGCTGTAGCCAGAGAATGGAGCCCCAGAAGCAGGAGAGGGCAAGGGAACGGATACTCCTCAATGCCTCTGGAAGGAGCGTGGCCCTGTGAACACCTTGGTTTCTGCCTGTTGAAACTGATTCTGAATTTCTGGTCTTGAGAACCATAAGAGAATAAATGTGTGTTGTGTTGTGGGTTTAGAAAAAAATTTTTTTTTCCTTCTTTTTTCTCCTGGCTTCTCTGATAGGGATAACGTGTGTTGTTTTAAGTCACTAAGTTTGTGGTGATTGGTTACAGCAGCCATAGAAGATGAAGACACTGGCCCGGCGCGGCGGCTCATGCCTGTAATCCCAGCACTTTGGGAGGCTGAGGCAGGTGAATTACCTGAGATCAGGAGTTCGACACCAGCCTGGCCAACATAGTGAAACCCCATCTCTAATAAAAATACAAAAATTAGCCTGGCGTGGTGGGCACACCTGTAGTCCCAGCTACTCAGGAGGCTGAGGCAGGAGAATCGCTTGAACCCGGGAGGTGGTGGTTGCAGTGAGCCGAGATCGATCGTGCCATTGTACTCCAGCCTGGGCGACAGAGAGAGAGACTCTTTCTCAAAAAAAAAAAAAAGAAAAGAACAGAAAATGAAGACACTTTGCCTCCTAGAAGAGCCTATTCCGCCTCCTAGGCGGGGCCCCTCTTTGAGAGGCTCTCCTGCCTCCTACCCCTGTCAGTGGCCCACCCTGTTTTGTGCTCCCTGGGGATGCTTCCTGTGACCTCTGACCCTGGAGTTTGCCTCCATCATGACCTCCATGCTCACCTTGACCTTGGGGCTCTTCTCTGGCACCCAGCACTGACCTCACTAGGCTGGAGTCAGCCTCCAGTTGCCCAAGGGCAGGCACCAGCTCTTGGGCAGCGTGGAGGAAAGTGAGGCTTGGAGACAGGCACTGAATGCCCAAGGTCACTGAGTTGGCAAGAGGCAGATCTGGGGAACGTGTGGTCAAGAGATGACCTGGGCACCCAAGCCCAAGGGCTCGTGAGGAGAGAGGCCATGCTGACTGCCCACTGCTTCTAGGTTCCAATCCCAGCACCCCTCTGGGCCTGCGTAGAATCGGACCATTCCTGATGGGCTCGGCTTTAGGAAAACCTGATAGCAAATTCCAAACCAATGAGAGCAAATAAATGAGGGGTGATTACCGACAATAAGAGAGTATACACTGCGGGATGCCTCCAAATCGCATCTCCTCCAGTACGTTTTAAGTGCTTTATAGGTCATTAACTACTTGACAGAGAGAGCCTGACACTTAAAGCAAAGAATTTGGCGACTCTGCCAGGGAAAATCAATCAGAAATGAAGCTAGAGCATCAGCAGCGTTCAGATGTAGTGGGTGGGCCAATGGGACTCAATTTACACAGAATTTTAAGACCCTCTCCATTGTGTAAAGTAAGGCACACTGGTATTTGATGCCATTTATAAATCCCAAACTAGAATTTAGAGACACTTAACCTCTCCCCTGCCATTTGTGTGTGTGTGTGTATGTTAATGAAATATTTCAAAGACATGGAAAAGTACAGAGATGAGCTTAAGCATCTAAGTCCCTCATCTGACTCTGTCAAATAAAACAGTGCAGCTGTGATTGAAGCACCCACTTTTTTTTTTTTTTTTTTTTTTTTGAGACAGAGACTCACTCTGTCATCCAGGCAGGAGTGCAATGGTGCAATCTTGGCTTAATGGAATCGCCGCCTCCCAGGTTCAAGCAATTCTCCTGCCTCAGCCTCTCGAGTAGCTGGGACTACAGGTAAGTGCCACCATGCCTGGCTAATTTTTACTAGAGAATGCACACCACCCCGCCCCACTGATTTTTTAAAAATATTTATAATAGAAATGGGGTTTCACCATGTTGGCCAGACTGGTCTTGAACTCCTGAGCTCAGGTAATCCATCTGCCTTGGCCTCCCAAAGTGCTGGGATTACAGACGTGAGTCACCCTGCCTGGCTGAAAGGTACACCTTTAAAAAGTGGGTGCTTCAGACGAGCACAGTGGCTCATGCCTGTGGTCCCAGCACTTTGGGAGGCCAAAGCAGGAAGATCACCTGAGGTCATGAGTTCAAGACCAGCCTGGCCAACATGGTGAAACCCCATTTCTATTAAAAATACAAAAAAATTGGTGGGCATGGTGGCACATGCCTGTAGTCTTAGCTACTTGGGAGGCTGAGGCAGGAGAATCACTTGAACTGGGAGGTGGAGGTTGCAGTGAGCCAAGATCACACCACTGCACTCCAGCCTGGGAGACAGAGTGAGACTCCGTTTCAGGAAAAAAGAAAAAAAAAAAAAAAGTGCACCTGTTTTTTCTTCCTGCCTTTTCAAATTCTTTCTGTCTTCTGGGTCTGCCTTGTCAGGGAGACCTAAGCTGACCACCCACCCCTGCCCAAGACATCACTTCTTTCTCTGAAATCAGAGTGCAATTACTGCCTCTTTAAGTAACTTGGCAATTAATCACCAGCTGCTTCTGAAACTGCTTCTATTGTCTTTGTCCATCTTGGGATGTGGGTGGGAGTAAGAACCAAGCAGGAAGAGGGAGGACGGGCGGGCAGGCAGGGCCCTCTTCTGGCACCAGGCTGGGCAGGGGCAGCTGAGAAGGCCTGATGTCCAGAGATTCGGCTGCCCCCCAACTCTGTTTCAGCAGCTGCCAGGCACCAGGATCCGTGGAAGCCCAAGAGAACAGTGGGCAGCGATGGGGGCATCCACGTTGGTCAGCCCTGGGGCCTCTGCTCTTCCTGTTCTTTTCTAATCAAAATGTTCTTTCCTCATTGAGACTTGTTGAACTGTGTCCCCCCAAAAGATATGTTGAAGTCCTGACCGCCGATACCTGTGAATGTAACCTGATGGGGAACATAGGGTCTTTGCAGATGTAGTCACCTTAAGACGAGGTCTTACCAGATTAGGATGGGAGCTAAATCTAATGACCAATGTCCCTGTGAGAATGCCATGTGAAGAGAGATGCAGGGAGAACTCATTCACCACACCATCAAGCCAGCTCCTCCTCTGTGGGTCTCAATCTGGCTGCCTATGGGAGACAGATCTCAGACAGCATTTGTCTAGTTGATTAACCCTTCCCTGCCCAACTCCGGGAGTGGCTCCGACACTTTCCTTTGTCAGAGGAAGCCCTCTCCCCCATCCCATCTCATACACCAGCTCTCAATCAAAAGGACCTACTGGGTGGGGGTCCCAAGAATCCCCTCCTCCCTCAGAGAACAGCATCCGGCAAGTCAGTCTGCTTCATGATTCTCCCCAGGATTTCCGCAGGAAAATGCCCCAAACTGTCAGAGCGGGTAATCAAGCCTGGTTTGAGCAGACTGCTTCAAACTTCCCCTGCTATGGGGGCGCATGGTGGGGGGGCGGAGGGTGGATTCCCAGGAAGGGAAAGAGCCCAGCAGGTTGTCAGGAATTTAACATGGACGCAGAGGCTGTGTCATTCATACTGCCAAGCACAGTGCTAGATATAGCATGTTCAAGCATGTTCGCTGAAATAACACTTTTTTTTTCTGATACAGAGTTTCTCTCTTGTTGCCCAGGCTGGAGTGCCAGTGGTATGATCTTGGCTCACTACAACTTCTGCCTCCCTGGTTCAAGTGATTCTCCTGCCCCAGACTCCCAAGTAGCTGAGATTACAGACACCCGCCGCCCCTCCCCACCCCCACACCATGCTCAGTTAATTTTTTTTCTTTTTTCTTTCTTTTTTTTTGAGACGGAATCTTACTCTGTCACCCAGGCTGGTGCACTGGCGTGATCTTGGCTCACCGCAACCTCCACTTTCTGGGTTCAAGCAATTCTCCTGACTCAGCCTCCCGAGTAGCTGGGATTACAGGCACATGCCACCACGCCTGGCTAAGTTTTGTATTTTTAGTAGGGACGGGGTTTCACCATGTTGGTCAGACTGATTTTGAACTCCTGACCTTGTGATCCACCCACCTCGGTCCCCCAAAATGCTGGGATTACAGACGTGAGCCACGATGCCCGGCCAATTTTTGTATTTTTTAGTAGAGACGGGGTTTCACCATGTTGGCCAGGCTGGTCTCAAACACCTGACTTCAGATGATCCACCCACTTTGGCTTCCCAAAGTGCTGGAATTACATGCGTGAGCCACCATCCCTGACCGAAATAATACCTTTTTTTTTGTCACCCAGGCTGGTGTGCAAAAGGTGCAATCATAACACTGCAGCCTCCAACTCCTGGGCTCAAGTGAGCCTCCCATCTCAGCCTCCCAAGTAGCTAAGACTACAGGTGCTTGCCACCACGCCCAGAAAACTTTTTATTTTTTATTTTTTGGTAGAGACAGGGTTTCGCCATGTTGCCCAGGCTGGTCTCGAACTCCTGGGAGCAAGCGCTCCTCCCACCTTGGCCTTCCAAAGTTCTGGGATTACAGGCGTGAGCCACAGGGCCTGGCACTAATCACCTATCTTCTAACGTATCTTCTGCTCTAATACAACCCTCTTAATAGACGGGAAACTGAGCTCTGACACTGCACAGAGCTCCGCTGTGTAGAGATCTGAGATCCAGTGAGGCAAGCATGTCCCAGCATGAGCTCAATCATTTAGTCCCAGGTGACCGAATTTCTCTGCACCTTGGTTTCCTCATCCTTGGGAGAGAAGAGTAATATCATCACCTAGGGATGTTGCCGACATTAAAGACAGCTCTAAACACCTGCATGCATATTTTCCACTAATTGATTCAGATAACGCGTTTCGAGCACGTACTGTGTGCCAGGCCCTGGGGTGACAGTTGAGAGCATCACGAACCATGTCCCGATCTCCAGGTGCTGTTTGATAGAGAAGGACAAGGAAATGCATTTATCACTTGGATGGTGTTATAACAGGGAGAACGGAAACAGAGAGAAAAAGGCCGCTTCAGGAAGGTCCGAAAGAGCAGCGGGCGCCACCCGAGGAAAAAGGCAAAGAATGAAATCCACAAACCCCCACCCTCAAGGCCTGAGTCCCTTCTTTGTCTCAGCCAATCAGACGTTAGCATTGCCGGCCGACCGACCAATCAGGAGCCCCCAGTCTCAGGCCCGGTTTCCCGGGGGAGGGCGGCCGGAACAGGAGCGCCCCGCCCCTGCCCCGACCACGCTTCGACCACGCCCCCGACCACGCCCCCGCTCGCCTCGGCCACGCCCCAGGCCACGCCCCGCCGCGACCAGCCTAGCTTGCTTGGATCCCCGTGGCCACCGGCCGGCCGCGGGGCCGTGTTGTCCTGAGGGCCAGAAAAAGGGAGGAGCGGGTGGGGGGACAGCCACGTGGCCGCAGGAGGATTTACAACATTTTCTTTCGCCATCGACTGTACCGTAAAATGTGTGAGAGAGGCGGCGGCGCAGCCAGGACTGGAGAGTGAGGGCGCGGGCCAGGTAAGCAGGGCGACTTCGCTGCCGACGGGACGTGGGGGCGACTGCGGGCACCAGCCACGCGCAGCGGCTCCGCGGGGTCTCAGCCGGGTCCGCACTCTGAAGGGTCTCGAGAGCCACACGGGTGGTGCAGGCGCGGCCCTCGAGCCGAAGCATCTCCGGTGACCCGGGGCTGCCGAGGCGGTGTAGACCAGCACAGGTGGTCCCGCCGAGGCGCCTCCGAATCCCGGGGTGGTCGAGACGGATCTCCAAGGCTGAGGTCGGCAGTCCCGGGGACTCGCCGCTACTGCGCCTGTGGAGACTCGGATCCGTGACCGAGGCACCCTCCAGCAACCCGGGGGTAGGTGAGACCGCCGTGTAGACGCGCGCTTGCGGTGACACCGCGAGCAGGTGTAGACGCTGGCGGGTTCCGGACGCGGCAAGTTTTCCGGAGCGCCCCGAGCGGGCTGGCGGGGAGGAAGGGTCTGGGCGCAGGCGGAGCGGGGCCTCCGAGGGGCGAGGCGCACAGCTGGGGCGGGGATGGGTCCCACCTGCCGGGTCTCGGCGCCTCCCAGAGCGGAAGCTCATGGAGCGAACTGCAAAGTCCAGTCTCAGAGGCCGGAATTCCTCGGGAGCTGCAGGAGCTGCAGCTGAGGTGGGAGGGAGATTTGGGGCTACAGAGCGAGACCAGAGGGGGCTCATTTTGAGTCTTTTAGACGGGATCACCAAGCGCCCACTCTGTCTCTGGCTCCGGGGAAGCCTGGGAAGTCCTCACCTCACTTGTGAGGAATCTGAGGGGCGGAAAGGCCAATTTGACACGCGTCCCACGCTGGTGATCAGACCCAGAGACTCAAACCCCGTTTGTCCCGGCGCCTCTTCTCCTTCCACCTCCACCTCAGTGAGGAGAAAGGGTGCCAGCCGTGGGGGTGGCGCAGGGAAGCCCTGGACTGAGACCCTCAGATCTGCTGGGGGTGGCTCCCACTCCCTCTCTGTGGCTCCAGGTGGCCCCGCAGCACTGGGTGAGGGAATGAACGGAGGAGGGAAGCTGGTGGCAGAGAGTACTGGGCAGGGGGTGCTAGTGCCCACCTGCTTCATGCCCAGGGGTGCCGTGCCTGGAGCGCGTTGAGGGGGGCAGTGTAGTCGTGCGACACTTTCTCCTCTAGGGGAAGGAAGACCCCCTACCGCAGCCTCTGCCACAGGGAAAGGGCAGAAGTGTTTCCCTTGGCTGGAGGAGATACCCACGTTTCTAGGGCGGTTCTTGGGGAGCTTCAGCCTCATCTCCCATCACCCTCTGTCCCTTTGCCCCCGTTCCTACCCCCACATCCTCCTTTCCTAGGATTCCTCCCACTACAGGGCCTTCTGTACATGTCATTTATTCTTTTGAACAGCAAATAGTCACAAATAGTTGGTGTAGACCAGCACGGGGGTCCGGCACACCTACTATGCTCCGGGCATGCGCAATTCAGCAGTGTCTAAGGCCCCACCTCTGCCCTCACAGGGCTTCCAGACCAGGGCAGAGACATAGGTGAACGACAGACAGTCGAGAAGGGGACCTGGGTAGGGGAGGGGAGGCGACCTTAGGAGGATATCAGAGAGGGACTCTGCAAGGGGGACAATGAGTCAGAGCAATTAACACTCCCCATCCTTGGGGCCCCAGCACCAATGTCACCTCCTCCAGGAAGCCTTCCCTGACCTCCCTGACTTGACAATTCCACTATGATGGACTCTCATAGTATGAGGGCCGCCCCCTCCATGGAGACTTTTATGCCATTAATTGGTCAATGTTTAGCTCCCCCTACCAATTGTAAGTGCCATGAGGGCAGGACTCAAATCTCTTCTGGGTGGATGGTAGGCAAAGCGAATAAAAGATGGGTAGGATTTCCCCAGAAAAACAGGAGCACCTCAGCCAGGTCAAGCATCCACATGGCAGAAACTTTTCTTTCCCCTTCCGTGGCCCAAGTCCTGGGCTCCACACCCCATTTGCCGTTCACAGAAACAAAGTAAAAGAAACCAGCGGGCCTTGTGCAGGGAGAAGGCCTGGCACAGCCTGGCCACTGCAGCACCAAGGCTGGCCCGCTGGAGGGAGAGTGGACCAGCCAGGGGAGGCCCGGAGCAGGCGCTCGTCCTGTTCCCTGAGCTCAGACCCGCCTGCCCCCTCTTTCTTCTGTCCCAGTTCTTGAAGACTTGTCTCCTTCAAATGCTGCTCTGGAAGAAGGTGGTGACCGACAGGGCTCCCAGGGTAGCTGGGACACAGGACCACAGTGACTGCCTGGCCTCCCCCATCCTGGTGGGCAGGGCCCCGGGCAGCACCACTCGGACCCAGAGTCAGGTCTCCGGGCCAGCAATTGCTGCTTAGTTGACCCACGGCTCATTGAAACTGCACCTGGGAAGTAGGAGCTTGGCTCAGGGGAACTGACTTTTTTTTTTTTGGTGTGGTTTCTATACGCTGTGAATCCTCCCTTCCCTGGTTCCATCGGACCCGTGTGCCTGGCACCTTTCCTGGGGCAGATGAAGCCCTTGCAGCTGCCTAACACCGCTTCTCTCCAGTCTCCCATCCCACCACTGCCCCACCTCGGGAGCTCTGAGTGGCCGCCACACGAGGCTAGAGAGACAGTCAACTTGCTTTATTCAGGCTCTGGCGGGGATGGAATAAAGCAGCCTCCCCACCCACCCACCCACCCGGCCAGCCAGCCTCCTGCTTGGATGGCTTTTAAAAAAATTAATTTGCAATGATTTACTCCCTTCTGTTCTGTGGGGATCACCAGCACATTAAATACGTATTTAAATCAGATTCACAACTCAACTCTGAGTTAAACCTCACCTGCCTCCCGACCCAGCAGAAAGAACACAGGATTCAGAATCAGGTGACTAGAAGTTCAGGCCAAGGTCTGCTAAGGATGAGCTGTGTGACCTTGGGCAAATTACTTAAGCTCTCTGTGCCTCCACTGGCTCCTCTGGAAACTGAGGTTAAGAATAATCCCTCCCAGGCGGGGCGCGGTGGCTCATGCCTGTAATCCTAGCACTTCGGGAGGCCGAGGTGGGTGGATCACCTGAGGTCAGGAGTTCAAAACCAGCCTGGCCATCATGGTGAAACCCCATCTTTAAAAAAAAAAAAAAAAAAAAAAAAAAAAAAAGAATAATCCCTCCCTCACAGAGTGCAGCACGGATTAAATAAGTTCAGGGGAGCCCTGTGCAGTGCTAGACCTGTGTTTTCTGTTCCCTTGCATTGACTGTCCTGCTAATTCGCCTGGTGACCCTGGGTAGGCCATTCAGCCACCCCTGGCTTCAATGTCTTCATCTGTAAAGGCCGGGGGGTCATGGTAGGAGATGAGAGCACAGATACCACCCCCCAGCCCCCAGCTGCACCCCCACGTCTTCCTGCCCTCTCCTCACCGGAGCGGATACTGTCCCCTCCAACACTTCTTCCTTGTTATCTGAGCACTGGGTTTTAACTGGCGATGGCCCTACCTACCCCAGCTCCCTCTCCTCCTGGCTCCGGGTGAAGTCTCAGGGTTGCAGCCCTGAGGGGCCTGCAGTTCCTGGCTTATTTTCAGGGGCAATTAGCTGTGATGTCACAACCCTAGGAGGTGGCCTCCATGGGGCAGATGCTTAGCCAGGCCACCAGGAGGTCAGGTCCCTGCTCCATCTGTGACCTGTGGGGCTCCCCAGGCTCCAGGGGTCCCTGTTCCAGGCTCAGGGAGGCAGGCTCCCAGGCAAAGCCATCTCCACGTCTGCACTTGATGGCTGCTTGCAGCCCAGTCTGCGTGTAAATGAGTTCTACCCTGTGCTTTTGTTGGCAACTGTCGGCTCCCTGGAAGCGAGGGGCTTTGTCAGGAAGAACAAAGCTGTGCGGTGTCTTTCTGATTTGGGGGAAAGCGTGCTCCTGGGGGAGGGCTCCGTGCTGCTCAGTGTCGGTTTCCAGCCCTGGTTCTCAGACTTGCTGGTTTTGTTTTGGGTTTTTAAGTCCTATGGCTTAAGAGTCACATATGTTTGTGTGTGTGTGTGTTGGCTGAGGGGTTTTTTTTTTTTTCCTCCTTTTTGGCTTACATAGCGTATTCTGTGGAAGCTAATTCCAGGGACTGAACTTCTCAAATCACTCCTTCAACAGCTTTTAAAAATCTGGACCTAGTTACTCCTGTCATCCCTGTGTAAAGATTGAGAAAAAAAATCCCAAACCCAAGGGTGGGCAGCCGGGAGGATGTGCAGCTCATGGCAGTGTGCACTCCACACACTGAAGTCAAAGCCCACATGCTGAGCACCTTCTGGGAGGCACGAGGATGGCCTGCTCAGTGCCAGACATCTGGATATTGAGAAAACATCTGGGTAGCTGGTGTTTTCAGGTTTCTGCCTGACATTTAATATCACAAACATTGAGCCTGCTCCTGACCCCCGCCAGCCACGCAGCTTCTCCTCCCAAACACACCCGGCCCCTTCCCCTGCCTTCCTTGGTAAGAAACGTCCATTCTTTCCAATTCCCCAGCGTTTTCCCCCTACCGGAAATCTGATGGGCTTATGACATCATGGCTGGATGCCGAGCAATGAAGTGGATGCCACAGTGAAATCCGACATATCAGATGGATTCTGAAATCGGTTTCCCTCCAGCTATAGTAACAGGCGTGAAGTCAGGAGGATCTGAGCTTTGTTTAAAAAAAAAAAAACACACACACACACAATGAAGTCTTGCCCTGTATTAAATGTAATTTTCTTAAAAGCAAGCAAACCTTTTGGACATCATTTTATTTTAATAGAAATGCTGAGTTTTATGAAACTAAAGTGGCTAATAAATCGGACCTGAAGCTTTGTGAGCATTCCGTTTCTGTTGAGTGTTTGTGTCCTTATTTACTAATAAAAGAGGAGCTAGGAATGGTTTATCTCTCTTCATTATTCAAATGAGATAGCTTTTTTTTTTTTTTTTTTTTTTTTTTTAAGGCCAATAAAATTCACAGGGTAAATTGCTGGCTTATGTTTTTCCAGGAATCCATTTTTACGGAGCGACCCTGGACCTCATTGGTCTGTAGACACGGTATTCCCCTTTGCTGGTTTTCTTGGCTGGGGACCCCTTAAGAGGATGCAGTAAAGCTTTTCAGCCTCCTGCCTAGGCTGAGGGATGACTGGCTGTCAGCAGGGTGGGACCAGGACCCGTGGGCCAGGCATTTCTTGGGATGAAAAATCTCTTTGAAAGAAGAGGGTCAAGAGAGGGACAGAAGTAAAGGGACCTGGGGCTGGGCGTGGTGGCTCATGCCTATTGTCCCAGCGATTTGGGAGGCTGAGGAGAGTGGATCACTTGAGGTCAGGAATTCCAGACTAGCCTGGCCAACATGGTGGAACCCCTACCAAAAATACAAAAAATTAGCCAGGAGTGGTGGTAGACGCCTGTAGTCCCAGCTACTCGGGAGGCTGAGGCAGGAGAATTGCTTGAACGTGGGAGGAAGAGGTTCCAGTGAGCCAAGATCATGCCACTGTACCCCAACCTGGTGAAAGAGCGAGACTCCATTTCAAAAAAAAGGGAGGGCTGGGTGAGGTATCTCATGCCTGTAATCCCAGCACTTTGGGAGGCCGAGGTGGGCTGATCATGAGGTCAGGAGATTGAGACCATCCTGGCCAACATGGTGAAACCCCATCTCTACAAAAAATACAAAAATTAGCTGGGCATGGTGGCACATGCCTGTAGACCCAGCTACACAGGAGGCTGAGGCAGGAGAATTGCTTGAACCCAGAGACGGAGGTTGCAGTAAAAAAAAAAAAAAAAAAGGAAGTAAAAGGACCTGGGACATGAGGCCTGGGAGGGGAAATTCATTTTCTTCCTCCTCAAAAGACAGCAACAATCTCAGAAATAACTCCAGGCTGAGGGGGCCTCCGTATTCGCCTCGGAAGTAAGCTCGGGTGCAAGGAAGTGCAGGATTCCATGTGTTGTGCCTGCCGAGCACCCAGCACGAGGAAGTCCCCAACCTGGCAGAGGACCCAGCTGCTCCAGGGGCAAGCTGCGCGGCCCTGGGCAAGTCACACCACCTTTCCGTTTCTTTCCCTGAAAGTGGGCACGATGGCCCTCCCCTGCCTGCTGCAGAACAGTAGTGCTGCATGTGTCACACGATGCCCAGCCACCCTCAAAGGGCTCCGAGGCCATTCTCATAGCTGGGAGCAGCCAGTGTGGATTCTGGAGTAGAATCCCCAGCCCAGGCTTGCAGCCCGGCTCTGTCACGTGCTATCTGCAAGACGACATGGATCCGTGTGACATTTGCTGTGCCTTGGTGTCCTCACATGTCAAACAACAATAATGATAGGACCGGCCTCACATGCGAGGCTGTTGTGAAGATGAACAGCCTCAGAAGGCCTGGAATGACAAAGCGTTAGCTGTATGAGTGTGCCCTGGGTCCAGGAGGCAGGTTGCTGGCTAGGACCCTCTGGGCTAGGATGGGAGCAGGTGTACCAAGCCAAGCACAGGTGGCCGCTAATCAAGGATGGACGGGAACATCTACTCCTCTCTCTGCACAACTTTCCATGATTCCGATCGCCCAAAGAGAATGAAGCCCCCTCGTTTTCTGGGCCCCAGGCTCCTGCCCCCCAGGCCTCATGTGCTGTCCCCCTCTCCCGTGCTCTGTCCCCGTCCCAGGCAGTTTCAGATCTAATGCTAATGGGCAGACGACGTTTATCCAGCACCTGCCTTCGCTTTCTTCCATGCAGCTTCCATGGATGAATTCACGTGATCCCCACACAAACCTATGAAGGGGGACAGCCAGTGTCCTGTCAGCAGTGGAGACCTCAGAGGTTAAGCATCTGGGTCACAGTCAAAGAGCCCAGATTGAAACCACGGTTGGGCTCCTGCAGCGTCCACTGAACCTCAGCTCCCCTGGGCCTTCCTCCTCCACTTCCTGGCCTTCCCAGAACGCCCATCTCCATCTGCCGAGATTTCCACCACCTCACCCAAGAGGCCTTCCCAGCTCCCCCTCCACAGGGCCACCCGAGAAATGCGGGTGGTGCCCCCCGTGCTCCTCAGGGTGTGGCTCTCTATGATTGGGCCTGGGCCCTTTGTCCACCTCTCCTGGAAGCTGGGAGCTGGGCTGTGGCCAGCAATGTGTCCCCTGCAGGCCTGATGAGCAGGCGTTTACTGAAGACCTACTATGTGCAGGACGTGGGGACTCTTACGGCAGGTGCCCGCACCAGCCTGGACTTCTCTCCCAAAACCTAGACCTGTCCAGCCAATAGCTTGTGCCACCTCTCCACCTGGATTCAGCTGGTCACAAACCCCGTCTCACACCCGTTTTCCCTTCACTTGCTCAGGCCAAAAGCCTTGGGATTATTCCTGACCCTTAGCTCCTCCTCTGTCTCATATCTCAGCAATCCACCTTCCTTCCACCTCCACTGCACCACCGGCACTGCCCGCCTGGATGGCACAGCAGCCTCCTTGTGGGTCTCCCTGACTCCTGCCCTCTGGAATTCGTTCTTCACATGGTAGCAGAATGGTCCTATTGGGATTTTAGTCAGCTCTGCCAGTGGCCCCAACCTGTTCCCTCTCAGACCTCTGCTCCTGCCCCCAACCCGCTCTCCGATCTTGGTATTCCTCCAAGTGCCGTGTGCGGTCCTGCCCCAGGGCCTTTGCACACGCTGCTCCCTCTTCCCAGCAACTCTTTGCTCTGCTATTTCCATCACTTCCACTTTCACTTCCCCTAGTGCTCTGATCAAATGTTACCTGTGGCTGGGCACCGTGGCACATGCCTGTAATCCCAGCATTTTGGGAGAGGTAGGTGGGAGGATTGCTTGAGCCCAGGAGTTTGAGACCAGTCTGAGCAACATGGCAAGACTCCTTCTCTACAAAAAATAAAAATCAACTGGGCATGGTGGTACATGCTTAGAGACCCAGCTACTCTGGAGGCTGAGGTGGGAGGATTCCTTAAGCATGGG
The DNA here is from genome assembly GCA_963574635.1 of Cheracebus regulus. Classification (NCBI taxonomy): domain Eukaryota; kingdom Metazoa; phylum Chordata; class Mammalia; order Primates; family Pitheciidae; genus Cheracebus; species Cheracebus regulus. The sequence goes on along the minus strand of CAUYQU010064758.1, from coordinate 28,128 downwards.
AGATGGAGGCTGCAGGGAACTCTGATGGTGCCACTGCTCTCCAACCTAGATGACAAAGCAAGACCCTGTCTCTCTTTTTTTTTTTTTTAAAGATGGGGTTTCACCATGTTGGCCAGGCTGGTCTTGAACTCCTGACCTTAGGTGATCCACCCACCTCGGCCTCCCAAAGTGCTAGGACTACAGGCGTGAGCCACGACGCCCGGCCAAGACCCTGTTTCTTAAAAAAAAAAGAAAAAGAAAAAAAAGTGACCTGCTCAGAGAGACCTTCCCTTATGACCTTCCCCATCCTTCCCACCCCCCCTTTTTTTTTGAGACAGAGCCTCATTCTTTCACCTGGTCTGGAGTGCAGTGGTGAGATCTCAGCTTATTGCAGCCTCTGTCTCCCAGATTAAAGTGATTCTCATGCCTCAGCCTCCTGAGTAGCTGGGATTACAGGTGCTCGCCACCATGCCTGGCTAATTTTTGTATTTTTTAGTAAAGACAGTTTCACCGTGTTGGCCAGGCTGGTCTCAAACTCCTGACCTCATGTGATCTGCCTGTCTCAGCCTCTCAAAGTGCTGGGGTACAGGTATGAGCCACTGTGCCCGCCCTCCCCCCATTCTTTCCTCTCATTAGCGCCTTGGCTTGGACATGTGCATATGTGTCACTAGCATGCCACCTGTGTCAGAGCACTGCCTGTTTTCCCACTGCTGTATCCCACATCCCCCACACAGGGCAGGTGCTCAATAAACATTTGCTGAATGAAAGGACAGCTGGATGGGTGCTGTGCAGGGGCAGCTGGTGTCAAGCACCTGGTCCGCACCAGATTCTGTGACGACATGTGTAAGCAAGCCCCCTGAGAGCCCTCATCTGGGGAAGGAGATAGACTCTGAGCTACAAATCACAAAGCGGGTAGAGTGGGGTGGCCTCCAGGAATGGACTCAGAAGAGGAGATGGTCCAGCCGATCAGAGGGAGCTTCCCCCAGGAGGGGGCATCCCCAGGTGAGCTGAAAGGTGAAGAGGACTTGGATGGGGAGGGGGGCTCGGGCGGACAGTGTGCTCCAGGGGCTGAGGACAGGGTTCGGAGGATGGCAAGAGTAGGGGCCTTAAAGGTCAGTAACATCCAGGTGGGCAGAGAGAGGGCACCGTCACCCCAGATCGGGATTATGGAGTGGGCAAAGGCCCCGAGGTGAGATGTGTGTGGGGGTGGACTGGGGAAGGGCTTCAGTGCCAGGAGGAGCAGCGGAGGCCTGGGGTGGAATCTCAGCTCTCATTGTCCAGCTGTGTGGTCCTGGACACATTGCTCCCCCACTTTGGGCCTCAGTTGCCCCATCGGTGGACTCCTGATCATGTACAGGCCTCCCTGCTACAGTGCTCTGACTCACAGAGAGGGAGAGACCTAAGCCTGCAGGGCCCTGGGGGAGAGGGAAGTCTGCCAGGAACAGCATGGTGATCGGGGGAACAGAACGTGCTAAGACGTGGCCAGGTGTGGTGGCTCATGCCTATAATCCTAACACTTTGGGAGGCTGAGGCGGGGAGTCACCCAAGGTCAGGAGTTCAAGACCAGCCTGGCCACCATGGTGAAACCCTGTGTCTACTAAAAATACAAAATTAGCTGGGCGTGGTGGCAGGCGCCTGTAATCCCAGCTACTAGGGAGGCTGAGGCAGGAGCATCGCTTGAACCCAGGAGGCAGAGGTTGCAGTGAGCCGAGATCGTGCCATTACTCTCCAGTCTGGGCAACTAGAGTGAAACTCCGTCACACACAAAAATAAATAAATAAAAGAACATGCCGAGACGTGAGGCCCTTCTGAGCTGCATTTCTCCAGCCCCTCCCTCAGTGTAGAGGCAGGGAGAACCGTGACGGCGTGGCCTGGCTGTCCCCAGCGGGGTCCAGGCCTGGAGTGGGCTTGGCTCTGCCCTCGGGGCGCCACTCCACTTTGGCCTCACACACTGTAGAAGCCCACAGCCCTGGGAGGCGGGACCTTTCTCCAAGCTGCAGACACCAGGCGGAGAGCAGAGAGGTAACCAACAGCTACACTAACACGTGGCTGGTAAATGGCAGACAAAGGACTTGAACTCAGGCCTGCCTGGCCCCAATTCCTGCTGTCCTTTAGCAAGACTGAGCCACATCCTCTGGGAGGGCCAGGTCTGGGAAGAGGTAGTAGAGTGCAGGTGAAACACTCACTCACCATGGGCTCATGAGCCGTGGTCCCCACCCCATCCCTCCCATGGGCTGCCCTGATCACAGCCACTTCCTCCTTTGGGGAAGGCAAGTTGGGTCCCTGGAAGGCCCTTAGAGCCTACCCTCTTGGCTGCAGCTTCTCTGAGGACTCAGAATGCTCCTGGAATATTCTAGGTTTATGAAAGCCCTAAAGCCTCACAACCATCCCCTGTGGCAGGGGCTGTTGTAACCCTGTTTTAGAGCGGGGCGAGCTAAGGCTCAGAGAGGGACTACCCAGGGGAGGCATGCTGGTTAATTGGGCTGTCTTACTGTGCTCAAGCTCTGAAGGCTGTTTTGGGGACAGAGTGCTCAACCCTAGGGTGGGAGTTTCAGGAGGCCAATTTCAGTCTCCACTGAGAAGAGTTTTCTTTCACGAATGCCCAAAGGTGGGGTCTCGGTAGGAGTGAGCTTCCTATCACTGGAATTCAAATAACCTCTGCCTGTGGGGCAAGGGGAGGTGAAGGTCAGAGGTGCTGTTGGACTAAGCAGTCCAGGTATCTTTGACCTCTCTCCAGGCTTTTTTGTTTGGTTGGTTGGTTGGTTTTTTGGATAAGATGTCTCACTCTGTTCCCCAGGCTGAGTGCAGTGGCGTGATCTCAGCTCACTGCAACCTCTACCTCCAGGGATCAACCGATTCTCCTGCCTCGGCCTCCCTAGTAGCTGGAATTACAGGCGCCCACCACCACACCTGGCTAATTTTTGTATTTTTAGAAATGAGGTTTCACCATGTTGGCCCGGCTGGTCTCAAACTCCTGACCTCAAGTGATCTGCCCACCTCAGCTTCCCAAAGTGCTGGGATTACAGGCGTGAGCCACCGCAACTGGCCGAAATGGGGACATTAATATTCAGCTGTCAGAGACTCTGTAAAGCACCCAGCCCCTTTCTGGCCCAAAGAAAGTGTCTAGTAAGTGCCACTGTCACCTACTGGGCCTCTGAGTGTCCCCTCTAATAGGCTCTCAGGGCAGAGTGGGAAGGGGCCACCTCCAGTAGCCCTGTCCCCGAAGGGCAACCCCATGGACTCCCACTGCCTCCTTGTCTGTGGAGGTGGTGTCCAGGCTGAGGGTGACCCAGCCGCAGATGCCTGCCTCCTCTGTCAGCTGGGCTGGGCCGTGGCCAGCTCCTTGAGTAACTGGGAAGGCTACAGTGAGTTACTGGAGAGCAGGGCTCTCGCCCACCTCGACACCGGGCCCAGGAGAGGGAGGGCTCGCTCGGTAACCTTGCTGCTCTCATCACAACTCCACCTGGCTAAGCCCAGAGCCTCCATGCCCTGCAGAGCCTGCTGGCTTCCTGGCTGGGAAATGGCGCCATGCCAGGACAGAGTGGGCTCTGTCCCGGGGCTCCAGTCCACTAGGATTTACTGCGCACCTACTCTGTGCCAGGGACTTTCCTTAATCATTCCTGAAGTACAATCTCATTCACAGGAGAGAAAGCCAAGGTTTAGCTAGAGCAACATGAGGGCCAGGGCTCTCACCCAGGGCTGTGGGACTCCAAAGTCAGTGAGCATTCTCTGTCTAGAGCCTGCCACCCCCCAGGTGGGCCGGGGGAAGGAGCACTGGCTTTGGAGCCCTGGACTATGAGAGGGGGACCCCAGGCTGGGCAGGAATACAGAACCAGGCACAGTCCTGACTCTGCCCTCACGTGCTGGCACATTCTGTTCTCCCTGCTCACCATGCTCTTCCTGGCAGACTCCTCTCAACCCTCGGTCTCACCCACCTGTTTGGGGAGTCCCATTGGCCTGTTTTTGAATCCTGCCATCACCCACCACTGAGCCTGGAGCGGAGGAGAACAAGAGGAACAGCATGCCAAGAGGGAACTGCATAGGCAAAGGCCAGAGGCTAAGAGAGCCTTTGAGAGCCGCAGCAGCCAGGAGCAGAGGCGGGATCCGGGCAGGGAGAGGGGACTGGGTTGGGCTACCCATCCCCTATTCTGGGCGTTTGTCCAGGCTGTCATTCCCACCTGGTCCTCCCTTCCTCTTCTCTTGTCCAAGCCTTCATGCTCTGAGACCCTACTCACTAGCGTCCTCTGCGGGTCCCTTCCTGAACTCTCCTCACAGCTGCTCCTTCCCCAGTGCTCCCACAGCCCCCAAGTGCCACCCTGATTTGAGCAGTTAATGACCTGGCTTGTGCAGGTTTCCATCCTGCCTGAGCGTGGGGGTGACAGCCTTGTTTCAGATCCTGGCTCTGGCCCTTGTCTGCTGGTGACCCTGAACAAGTTCTTTGGCCTGTTTCTTCTTTGGCAAGAAGACAGTAGCAGCCCCCATGTATAGTGTTCTCTTGGGGATTCGATGAGGTCATGCTTATAAAGCAGCAAACCACATGGCCCTGGAAAGGCAGGCAGCTGGGACACACACATTCATGCATGTTGGCATCATCACTCTGACCTGCGAGTCCCTTGAGGGCAAGCTCTCATGTCTGGTTCCAAGCTCACAGTAAGGCCAGATCAGGGCTCAGGGATCGCTGAGTGACTCTAGAATGAAAGGACAACCCATTCTAGCAGTAAACTAAATAGTGATCATTTATTGAGTGTGTACTGCATCTTGTTTTGTTTTGTTTTTGAGACAGAGTCTCCATCTGTCGCCCAGGCTGGAGTGCAGTGGTGTGATCTCAGCTCACCGCAACCTCTGCTTCCTGGGTTCGAGTGATTCTCCTGCCTCAGCCTCCTGGGTAGCTGGGATTACAGGTGTGCGCCACCATGCCCGACTAATTTTTGTATTTTTAGTAGAGACAGGGTTTCACCATGTTGGCCAGGCTGGTCTCAAACCTGACCTCAGATGATCCACCTGCTTTGGCCTCCCAAAGTGCTGGGATGACAGGCGTGAGCCACTGTGCCTGGCCTGCATCTTGTTTTATTCTGACCACCCTGTCACATGGGAATTATTAGGCCCATTTTGCAGATCATATAATTGAGGCTTAGCAAGACTAGGCTGCCCGCCTAAACTGCAGTGAGTACTGGAGCAGTTGGGTGTTGCACCTGGATCTGGCTGACTTTGCTGTTCCATATGCTGGTTAACATCCTGCTCTGTTACACCCCTTGTAGAATGGTCCAGAAGCCCCCTTTTCTCCCTCCTGGATGCCTTTCCCATCTCCAGGCCACCCCTTGGAGTTGCCAGGGTGAGGAGTGTGGATTTGGGAACCCCATGGTGATCTGTCACTTCATGAGTCCTGTGCCATATGATATACACATGTATATGCCTGTGGGCACACGCAAACACACATGCACATGCACACACCTACAATACCTACCCACACACACTCACGACCTCTGTGGCTGACAAGTTCCTCCAGGTCTCCAGGCCTCCAGGTCCTCCACATCCACGGCCCCACATCAAGTCCCTGTGCAGTACTACAGTGGGCTGCCTTTGGCCTCAGTTTCCCAGCTGTCAGCACCCACGGTGCGGAATGGGGCTGGGGGACTCAGCATGCCCACACAGTGTCCTGGCCAGCCAGCACGCCCGATCTGACTTCATCAGGCAGGGGCATGGGGTCGGGGGAGGAGGCGAAGACTTGGCTAACCATGTGACTTCTCAGCTCCTTTCCTTTTTTGTGCAATGGCCCCCATGACCTTATTGTGCCCACTCTGTCTATCTGGCCAGGCTGGATTTGAGGCTCAAGTAAGAAATGAGTGTGGAGAAGTAAAGGGGGAAAAAATGCAACATGGTGGTGGCTAGGAGTGGCGGTCAGAGGAGTGCAGGCAGCTGGGGTGCACCTGGGCCTGCTGGAGAAGCTGCTGTGTTCATGGTTCTGAGCCCAGTGGAGAGGGGCCAGCCCTGGATCATCTTCTGTTGAACTCAACTTCACTTTGGATACTTCCCGCGGCTGTGCCCATCTGGCAGCCTTCAGTAGCAGCAGTAAAGTGGCACATAGCAGGCTAGAGCAGCTGGGGGCCAAGGCAGCAGGTGGGACCGCATGGGGCCCAGGGCAAGGCAGGCCAGCCCAGGAAGAACAAGCCTGGACCTCAGAGAGGTTCATTTTTTTGTTATTATGTTTTTTTTATTTTATTTTTTATTTTATGTTTTTGAGATGAAGTCTCACTCTGTCACCCAGGCTGGAGTGCAGTGGTGCAATCTCCACTCACTGCAATGTCTGCCTCCCGGGTTCAAACAATTCTTCTGCCTCAGCCTCCCAAGTAGTCGGGATTACAGGTGCCCACCACAGTGTCCAGATAATTTTTGTATTTTTAGTAAAGACAGGGTTTCACCATGTTGTCCAGGCTGGTCTCGAACTCCTGACATTTTGATCTGCCTGCCTCAGCCTCCCAAAGTGCTGGGGTGACAGGGGTGAGCCACCGCAGCCGGCTGAGTTTCACTTTTTCATTCATTCATTTATTCATTCATTCATTCATTCTGCACATGTCTTCAGAGCATCTAATGTGAGCCCTATAGGCCCCATGCTCCGTGCTGGGGACACAACAGTGGTCAAGACAGACAAAACCCCTGCCCCCATGGAAATCACATTCCAATAGACACAAACAGACAAAAGACATAATAAGGAAGCAACATATATTGTGACCAGGAGTGCTAAGGAGAAAAATAAGACAGGGAAGGGTAGAAAGGGGATACATTTGTTATTTTCAATGATAAATAGATGTCCACGGAAGGTCTCATTGAGAAAGTGGCATCTGGGCAAAGACGGGAAGTGGGTGAGAAGGTAAGAAGGTGGCTCTGGGGGAAGAGCATTCCTTCCAGGCACAGGGCAAAGGCCCTGAGCAGGGGAGCGTGCCTGGCACGCTCAGGGGGTAGCAGGAGCCAGTGTGGCTGCAGGGAAGTGGTGGGGAGGAGGTGGCAGATGAGCTCAGAGAGGAAATGGGGGCCAGATGGTGAGGCCTCCTGGACGCACCATTTAAAAGGATCCCTCTGGCTGCTGAGTTGAGAATGGATTCGGGGAGGGGCCAGGGCAGGACAGGGAGATGGAGAGGAGGCTCTGAAAATAATCTAACAGGATTTGCTGATGGATTGGATGGAGGACAGAGGGAGCCAGTAGAGGCGTCAAGGATGACTCCCGAGAGATCTGGTCAATTTGCCTGGAAGGCCGGCTGGGCCAAGCGGGACGCCAAATGGCCAGATGCCCATGGCCAAGCGGGGGCTCCAGCCTGACAACCCTATGGATTGGAGAGCTGAGGTCCTCTGCACCCCAGAAGCTCATGGGGCTATGTGGATCCCATACTGGCCTCTCCGAGCTCTGGACTAGGAGCTGGGTCTAAAATGGCCCGGGGCAACCGAGCACGGTGGCTCACACCTATAATCCCAGCACTTTGGGAAGCCAAGGCCGGTGGATCACTTCAGGTCAGGAGTTCGAGACCAGCCTGGCCAACATGGTGAAACCCTGTCTCTACCAAAAATATAAAAATTAGCTGGGCACCTGTAATTCTAGCTACTTGGGAAGCTGAGGCAGGAGAATCGCTTGAACCCAGGAGGCGGAGGTTGCAGTGAGCCAAGATCATGCCACCACACTCCAGCCTGGGTGACAGAGCGAGACTCCATTTCCAAAAAAAAAACAAAACAAAAACAAGTGGTCCATGGGCTGGTATGACACCCCCCCACTCATCCCCCTACCCAACTACTCAACCCCCCCATGTCTCCCACCCTCCTTCCTGTCCTCCCTCCCTCCTTTCCTACTTCCATGCCCCATCCCTCTTCTCACCCTTCCCCCCACCCCCACCTTGGCACCCAGACAAGCGATCCCAGGCGCTGGGGCCACATCCATGAACTTGACAGATAGGGATCTCCAGGACTTTGACATTGTGTATCTGAGCCTAGGGCAACTTCTCAACCAGGCACAATAAAATATTTCCAATTTAAGGTCATTTTTTTTTAATTAAATAAAATTTTTTTAAGAAACAGGGTCTTACTCTGTCACCCAGGCTGGAGTGCAGTGGTGCAATCACAGCTCACTGCAGCCTCAAATTCCTGGGCTCAAGGGATCCTCCCACCTCAGCCTCCTGAGTAGCTGGGACTACAGGTGTGCACCACCACGTCCCACTGATTGTTATGTATTTCTATGTCATTTAAAATAAAGTCCCTATCAGAAAAAAACTGGCCGGGCACAGTGGCTCATGCCTGTAATGCCATCACTTTGGGAGGCTGAGGCGGGGGACCACTTGAGCTCAGGAGTTTAGGACCAGCCTGGATGACATGGGGAGAACCCATCTCTACAAAAAATTTAAAAAGTAACCAGGCATGGTGGTGCGTACCTGTAGTCCCAGCTGTTCAGGAAGCTAAGGCGGGAGAATCCCTTGAGCCCAGGAGTTCGAGGTTGCAGTGAGCTATGATTGCACCACTACACTCCAGCCTGGGCAACAGGGAGAGAACCGGTCTCTAAAAATTAAAAAAACAAAAAACAAAAAACAAAAAACAGTAATTAAATGAACAAAAAGAAAAAACTCCTGGTCAGGCCATGTGCCCTGGTTTGGGTTCCAGTGAAGACTACTGGAGTGGAGACTCCCTGCTGCTGAGGCTCATGAGGGAGGCTCTGAGGAGGCCTCGAGGAAGGGGGCAAGGGGCAGGGCATCTGTGGTGGGAAGTGTGGCCAGAGCAAAGGCACAGAGCAGACGAGTGTGCGGGATGAGATGGGAGTTCAGGAACGGGGCAGGTGCAGCAGAGGCTGCAAAGCCAAGCGGGCCGGCCCTGGAGCGTCTCATGGGCCTGGTTGGAGCATCTGGACTTTGTTCAGAGAGCAGTAGGGAGCAATCAGAGGTTTCTGAGCTGGAGAATGACCAGGCTGTGCTGATTTTAACTGGTGGCACCATGGAGGACAAATGAGAAAAGGTATAAGGCTTGACGGCCGGAGGCCAGAGAGGAGGCAGTGGCTTTGGCCAGGTAGGGGCTGTGGAGACCTGCCCTCGGCAATTGGGTGTTAAGGGAGATGGACCTGGGACGTGTCACGGGGCGCATGGATGGACTTAGCAAGTGGGCGTGGCACTGCTTGCTGGGCTCTCAGAGTCAGCCGCACCGGATTTGCTCCTCCTACAGTGCCCCCCACCTCAGAAATGTCCCCATCCCCACCGGAGCCTGGTGCCATCCTGGGCCCCCCTCCCTCACATTGTTGCCGTCCACAAGTCACTTTGATTTTGGCTCCCAGATTTCTCCAAAGTAGGTCCCTCCTCTCCACCCATGCCTCCTCTGCCCAAGGCCGGGCTCTGCCTCTCCAGGCTTGGACTAAGGCCGTGGCCTCTATCCGGCCTCACGCTTCCAGCCTGGTCCATTCCCTGCAGAACAACCAAAGGCATCTTTCTAGAACCTGAGTCCAGCTCGCCCCCCTCCTCACCCTCATGGCTTCCTGACGCGTGGGGTGGATGTCCACTCGCCCGACAGCTCACCCCTCCTCAACACCATCAGCCTCACCCGGAGCTGCTTGCCCCTGCTCCACACATTTGGCTAACGCTGACTGTGCCCCCACTTTGCGCTGGCCCCACGATTGTGTCAAAGGTTGGAAACTGGGAGAGGACTGAGAATCAGTCACAAGGGTGTAGGGTCAGGCAATGCCCCTCTGTGGACCAGGATGCTGATCTGAGCTCCAGAGGCTAGGCAGGAGGAAGGAAAGAGTATTTCAGGGAGAAGGAACAGCCAGAGGGAAAGGCCCAAGACAGGAGGCCCGTGGACCCAGCGGAGGAAGCAGCGTCTCCCGTCCACATCAGCACACCCACTGCCTAGCACCCCTGCTCCCAGTGTGTCTCATTGTCCCAGGATGGTGGCTTGGGAGGGGCAGGGGTTGAACATGGGCAGGGAGCAGGGCTGGCTCCCAGGGGCCTCTGGAGTAGACTGTGGTGTGGGCACCCTATTTTTTGAAAAAACAGTTTTATTGGCCAGGTATGGTGGCTCACATCTGTAATTCTAGCACTGTGGGAGGCCAAGGCAGGAGGCTTGCTTGAGCAAAGGAGTTTGAGACAGGCTTGTGCAACATAGTGAAACCTCTTCTCTACTAAAAGTTTAAAAATTAGCCAGATGGGCCAGGCGCAGTGGCTCACGCCTGTAATCCAAGCACTTTGGAGGCCAAGGTGGGTGGATCACCTGAGGTCGGGAGTTCAAGACCAGCCTGACCAACATGGTGAAACCCCTGTCTATAAAAAAAAAAAAAAAATTATCCAGGTATAATGGCGCATGCTTGTAGTTCCAGCTGCTTAGGAGGCTGTGTTAGGAGAATCACTTGAGCCCAAGAGTTTGAGGCTGCAGTGAGCTGTGATTGCACCACTGCACTGCAGCCTGGGGGACAGAATGAGACTGTTTCTAAATAAATAACAAACAGTTTTATTAAGATAAAACCCACATACCATGTAATTCACCTTTTAAGATATATAATTCAGTGGTTTTTAATCATCACCACTATCGAATTCCAGAACACTTAAATAATCTCCAAAAGAAACTCCATATCTATTAGTAATCACTCTCCAATTCCCAACCTTCTCTAGCCTCTGGCAACCACAAATCTACTTTCTGTCCATATGGATTTGCCAATTTCGGACATTTCACATGAATGGAATCAAGACAATATATGTCTGGCTTCCTTCGCTTACCATAATGTTTTTTAAGATTGATCATGTTAAAAAAAAACATTTATCATGTAGCATGAATAGGTAATTTACTCCTTTTTATGGCTGAATAATATTCCCTTGCATGGATATACCACATCCTATTTATCCATTCACCCATGAGTGGACACGTGGGTTGTTTCTACTCTGTGGAGATCATGAATAATGCTGCTGGGGGCGAGTGCAGTGGCCCATACCTATAACATCAGCACTCTGGGAGGCCAACACAGGTGGGTCACCGGGTGAGGCACAGGAACTCCTGAGGTCAGGAGTTTGAGACCAGCCTGACCAACATGGTGAAACCTCATCTCCACCAAAAATACAAAAATTAGCCCAGTGTGGTGGCATATCCCTGTAATCCCAGCAACTAGGGAGGTTGAGGCTGGACAATCACTTGAACCTACAGGAGGCAGACGTTGCCATGAGAGGAGATCATGCCATCGCACTCCAGCCTGGGCCACAAGAGCAAAACTTATCACACACACAGAAAAAAATGCTGCCGGAATCATGTGTGTGCAGGTTTTCAGGTGGACATATATTTTCCCTTCTTTTGGGTGTTTATACCTACCTAGGAGTGAAGCAAACCATACATATTCCAGTTTCTGCAAATAGTCATCAGCACAACTTGGGCAGTTGTTGCCTGTCTTTCTGATACCCCAGTGGGTAGGGACTGGTATCTTATTGTGATTTTGACTAATGATGTTAAGCATTTTTTTTTTTAGACAGGGTTTCACTCTGTCACCAAGGCAGTGGTGTGACCCTGCTCACTGCAACCTCTGCCTTCCGGGTTCAAGCGATTCTCCTGCCTCAGCCTCCTAAGCAGCTGGGATTACAGGCACGTGCCACCACACCCGACTAATTTTTGTATTTTTAGTAGAGACAGGGTTTCACTATGTTGACCAGGCTGGTCTCAAACTCCCGACCTCAGGTGATCCTCCCGCCTCGGCCTCTCAAAGTGCTGGGATTACAAGCATGAGCCACGGCACCTGGCCATTTGTGTATCTTCTTTGGAGAAATTCTATTCTAATCCTTTGCCCATTTACAAATTGGTCTATTTGTCCTTCGGTTGTTACATTGTAAGAATTCTTGATACTTCTAGATACAAGTCCCTACTTGGGGGAAGGAGCTGGAATACGAGGCCAAGGAGCCAGGCCCTGGGGCTGCCTGGGCTCTGCTCTCCCAGGCCTCTGGCTGTGCGCTCAGGGGTCTCATGGGGGTGCTCCAGTGTCCCCTGGGAGGGTGGGTATCTGCCCCATGAGTCACCTCCCACCTCCAGTTCCCCCACTCCCTCTGCCTCTATCAGGCTTCAGACACCGCAGGGTGAACAATTTACAGGGTCTATGGTGACCCCCAACCCCTGACCAATGCTCAGGCCTGGCAGCTGGTTTTCATATCCAGGGAAAGCAGAAATGCTGGATCCTTTCAGAGGAGACCACAGAGAAGCTGCCACCTGCTCCATGGCTGCTGTGACACTGCCACAACCCCCACTGTGACAGATCAGAGCCTCTGCGGCCTGGAGGTCCAGCCCAAGGCTGACAGTGCAGGCTGTGGGAAGGAGGCCTGCCAGGGCAGCCGCCACTCCGCTACGCCAGGCCCCGCCTTGCCCTGCTTATTTAAACTTTCCTGAACTTTCCACAGTTTGAAAGTTGAGCTCCTATAACTTTGAGAATCAAGGGAAATATGAAAAAACAAAACTCAACCGCAGCGGCTGGCTGATTCGGCTCAGACATTTGGGGGAATCTTTCTCTGGGGCTGCCCAGGGCTAGTGGCTGGGCTGCAAATGCAGGAATGGCGCTGGCTGCGTCTGTCGGTGGGGGGTCTTACCTCCTCCTACAAGCCGGAGGCCTCATGTCATTGCTATCACTGTCATTCACAGGCACCCCTTCTGCGTGCGGGGGGGCTCTGGGCCATTACAAACTCAGCAAGATACAGGCCCTGCCCTGGGGCATGAGGTACAAAGTGAGAAGGGGACGCATGACACTTGAGGGAGGGGAGCCCAGGTGCAGCTGTGGGGCCCAAGTGTGGCTTCCAGAAGCTGGAGAGGGATCTCCAGGTGAGGGAGTTCTCAACTGCCCTTCAAGGAAGATTAAGACTTCAACACGGCGGCGGCAAGGATCTTGCAGACAAAAAGAATAGCCAAGTGCGCAAGGCCTGGCTCGTGGGGAGCAAGGCCTGGCTCGTGGGGAGCCCTGCCGCAGGAGCTCACTGCCAGGGGGCCTGCTATCTAGGGATGAAGAGGAGCACAGCGGGAGAAGCCAGCTGGACTGACTGTCCCTGGGCCCCAAGTGCTGGACTGTGAACCATGTTTCTTCCAAGCTACACCCCTCGATGATGCTCCTGAGTGCTAAGGAGCCCTCCAGGCACCTACCCAGAGTTTGCCCTGCCCCCGGTCCCCAACGCTTTCCCTCAAGACCTGCTGGCCCGGTTTTCCAGGAGGCATTCTGGGTTGAGACACCGCTTTTTGATTTTGCCTTTGCGGGATCGGGGCTCCAGCAGGCTCCTCGCTCCTGCAGCGCCCCAGCTGGGCCGCCACCCACCACCTGCCACCCGCCCACGTGGAGCCCCCTCTGCCCCTGCTGGCGCTGCATCGGCTTTGGCAGGCTCTGGGCCCTGAGGCCTCTCTGCTCACTGATTAAGCAGCAGCCGGTGGGCTCGGGAGCCAGAGCGAGAGATTTATTGTGGTTTTTAGGGGGCGTTTAGGAGCCGACGTGATAATGTCTGTGAACGCACTTTGTAAACTGTAACGGGGGAGTGCTGTGCACACGTGAGGGGCTGGGGCTGGGGCTGGGGACGGGAACCCAGCCCCCAGATGACATCCTGGGGCTCAGTCGGGAAGCCCCTTCAGTCCTAGTGGGTGGGCATGAGGGTGGGAATCCCAGGCTGGAGCTGCTGGAGCAGGGCCTCCCTGGGCCTGCGGGGGCTGGGACGTCTGTGTCACCAGGCAGTTCTGGAATGAGCTGTGAGCCAGAAAATTGCCCAGGTCCCTCCCTCACCCAAGAAACCCAGTTGCACTGCAGTGAAAGTGACACGCTTCCTGGCTGCAGAGGGGACCAACTCCAGGCCTCCTGATCCCTGCTGTGGGGAGACGGAGATAAGGAGGGGACCACAGCTGGACTGGGCTGTCTCCCAGGAAGGGGAGCTGCACACAGGCAGGGGCTCCACCATCCCAGCCTTCTGGCTAAGCATTACCATCTGAGAATCCTTCTTCAGGGGCAAATATCTGTTGAGCACCTACTACGTGCTTTGCCCTGTTGTAGATGCTGGGGGTCTAGCAGGGATCAAGACAGACAAAAATCCCTATAACTCATGGACCCTGGGCGAGGGACGTAGCTGGAGAGTGGCTGCGGCAGGTGCTGTGCCCCCATTTCACCGCTGAAGAAACTGAGGCCTGCCCAGAGGGCCCCAGCTGGCAGAGGGAGAATTTGAACATAGGTCTGTCTGATTATTTTCTGAATGAAAAATCAGGCCTGCGGTCTCCTGGGGACAGCAGGAGTGTCTCCTTGAGCTTGGGACTGGTTGCCTTTATAATCCCGAGAGTAATGAGAAGCAAACTAATGCTGTCTGAGCGTTACTGGTGCCAGGTGCTGTTCTAAGTACAGAACCTGAGTTATCTAATTTAAGCCCCAGCACAACCTGATAAGGTGAGAACTGTCATTAATAGCCCCACTCTACAGACAGGGCAACTGAGGTCAGTAAGGTCAGGTGACTTGCCCAAGGCCACACAGGCCAGTGAAGCGGAGCTGGATGTGAGCCCCCCAGGGTCTGTGTGTTTAGCTGCTCCTTTTCCTGTCTCCGCTGTCAAGGTCACAGGTCTTAGTTCTTACGATTGTCAGATTGTGCTGACGGTTCTCCATGCAGGACCCCGTCAGCCTCGTTACAGTCCCTTGAGTCCGTTGGTCTTATAATCCCCTCTGCTCTTTTTACAGATGAGGAAACTGAGGCCTCGAGCAGAGCAGCCAAGTCACAGCCAGGTGATTAGGAAGTCAGATGTGAACCCAGAGCAGCTCAGAGCTGGAGCATTAACTTCCCGGCTCTCCCTCTCCCTTGCCCATCATCTGCTGTCTTGTTTGCACCCCCACCCCCACAAAAGCCCATCGAGGCTGGGGGTGTTTCCCCACAGGACAGATGGGCACACTGAGGTCCAGGAAGGTGTTCTGCAGCTCCTGTGTGGTTGCCGGCTGTTGAGCTAAGCCTGCTTCCCTGCCCCGTCACTGAGGAGAGCAACTGGCCAGGCTGCTGTGGCAAGGGAGTAGTTGGGGAGGTGGGACTGGTCCTGGGTATCTGCCCAGGCTGTGCAAGCCTCCAGGAGGGAGACGTGCCTGGAGCCAGCTCCAGGATGCAGGTGCCTGCCTTTCCTGCAGTAAAGACCAGGCCCACCTCCTGGACTTAGCTCTGGATCTAACCCTGAGCAGCTCTCACTTTCCTTCAAGGTATGGACACTTGAGGTGGTGCATAAGCTCCTGGCTGAGTACCCTGTCAGCCTTGTGACCTTGGCAAGGTCACCCTCTCTGAACCTGTTTCTTCTCTGTAAAATGGGAGCCTGGTGTCTGGCTGGATTTGTGACACAGATTTTTAGTAAAATCTGAGATGCGTCTAGTGGCTGAGAAGGGACAGCTCTTGCCCAACTCCCCCCTTGTCCTCTGCTCAGGAAGCAGCAGCATGAAGGGGTACCCCAGCCCCTGCCTGGGGAGTCAGTAGAGCTGTGTTGGCCCTGGGGGGCTGTCTGAGCTACTCTGTCTCTCTCTCCTTCCCCCAGGGACACTGGCCAGCTGCTGCCCTCAGATCCTATGGAATGGCTGTGGCCTCACAGGTGCCAGGGTGGCACAGCTGGACCCTGCGGACCCTCCTGGACAGTCCCCAGGCACACTGCACCTTCTGGAGGGATCTGATCCCAGTCTGAGGGCAGCAGACAGAGGCCTAGAAGCCTTGGCAGTGGGATTAAGGTGGAGAAAAATGAGGGTGGAAAGTATTAGCTTCCTTGGTTGGCAAGAGTCATCCCGAACGAACATTCGGGGCTTTTAAAATGAGCATCAGCTGCAGGGACCAGTACCCTGTGCCCACCACAGCCCAGGCTGCCTTGTGGAATCCCAGTCCCGGCCCTTCTTCTTTAGTTGCTGCTCAGCCAACACTTACTGAGCGCCTACTGTGGGCCAGGCCCAGAGCCAGGACAGACGGAGAATCTAGCCAGAGAGCAGCAGCCCTGTGGCGAGAGCGCAGCCGCAGAGGTCTTGGTGCCAGCCAGGGAGGACTCAGGCGGGGTGGAGCAGGCGCCACCACCTCCTAGGGGGCTGTGGCTGCACAGAGGGACTGGGTGGCCATTTGGGGTGGGGAGTGGGCAGTCCCAGAAAGCTTCCCAGAAGAGGGGCCTTGGGGGTGGAAATGGTCATCCCAGAGGGGGACCTGCAGAGGCACTGGGGTATGGCAGGCTTGGGGGGAGAACTCGTGGCCTCCGGGGCCGGGCAGGTGGGCCTGGTGGGGACTGAGGCCAGCTGCAGGCCGGCGCCTGTCAAGACGGCTGGCAAGCAGAATGCACGAGGGGGAAACTGCTGCCCAGGCCTCCTCTTCTCCAAATCGAGCTCATCTGTGGATTTTTATGTGAAAATTCCCAATTTTTAAACGATGAAAATTAATTCAGAATAAAAACACAAAAATACTATGGTGTCACGCAAGCCTGGCTTCAGGCTGGATTGGGCCCGTGGGCCTAGAGTTTCTGATCTCTGGTGGCCGTGGCGATGGGGGTGGGGGTGGCGCAGCCCGATTAGAGGGGGGATCGGTGAGGGGGGAGGGTGGGAGGGGGGGGCCGGTGGGCTGGTGGGGGTTTTCTGAAGGCCTGGGGTGGGGAGGGCCGGTGGAGTGGGGGCTGGCCTCACCCCCAGCAGCAGCGCCGTGCGTGGGGGGCTGGGCGCGGGTGGGCGGGGGCTGCAGGCAGGGCCCCCCCTACCCCAGCCCGGCGCGCCGCGGCCGCCCGCCGCCTCCATCCGGGCCTCTCCCCACCTCCCGCCCGCCCGCCCCCGCCCGCGCCCCTCCCCCGCCGGCGCGCACGGCTCCCGCCGCCCCTCCTCCGCCCGCCTGCCCTCCGCCTGCTCTCCCCGGCTCCCTCCCGGTCTCTCTTAAGTGCCATCGAGGGGCGCCGGGAATTGCAGCCAGTAAATCGCGTCCCACCACTCAGCGGCGGGGCCACCGCAGCGGCGCCGCCCGCGCCCGCCGGGAGCCCGCGCCGCCCGGGCGCCTCTCCAGGGCCCGCGAGGCCCGCCCCCCACCCGGCGCGGCGCTGCGCAGGGCCTGCCCCCGGGCCGGCCGGGGCGCGCGGGGCCCGCGCTGGAGGCGAGGACGCGGCGGCCGCGGGGCGCACGGCCCGGAGCGCGCGGCCCGCGCCCCCGCGCGCCCTGCCCGCGCCCGCGCCCCGCGCTCCGGAGCCCGGCCCCGCTGCCCGGGCTCTCCTGCGGGACCGATGCCGGCCCTCCGGCCGCCAGGGTAAGGGGACAGCGCGGGCGCGGCGGGGGGCGGGGGGTGGGCGCCAGCCCCGGGGGCCAGATGCCCGCCCAGCATCCGCGTCTGGCACGTGGGGGCGTCTCAAGTTCTCTCTGGAGGCCAGACAGGTGGCGAGGACGCGGGGGTGTGATGCTCAGAGGCTGGCACTTATTGCGCGCCTACTGTGCGCCAGCCGTGACCGTTCCTCTGAAGTAGGGGGTGTTTGTCCCCATTGTACAGATGAGAAAACGGAGGCTAAGAGTGGGCAAATGGCTCGCTCAAGGTCCCGGGCTAGCAAGTGGCTAGCCAGGATCTGACCCTGGGGTTGCCTGACTCCACAGTTGTAGCTCACCCCTCCAGGACACTCACAACGACAGAGTGAGCCTATGAATATTTCATTGTAGGAAAGAAGAAAAAAATCATCCATTGTCCCAACACCATAATGCAGCCACTGTAAGCGCTTGCGTTTTTTATTTCAGGCTGCTTCTTTTTTATCCTTTCCTTAAGAGTGTGTGCTTTGGGGTCAGTTGGACCCTGGTTCCTTCCTGACTAGTGCCTAGAAACTGAGAGGTTTTAAACCAGTCCCTTAGCTCCCTGGCCTTGGGTCTCCAGCCTGGGGAAAAGGAGACACCCCCACAGTGCCTGAGGGGAGTAGATGAGACCTGGTAGGTAGTCCTGAAGGAGGGGGAGGAAATGGGGAAGGCACAGGGCCCAGGGGAAGGGTCTGGAACTGGGTGAGTTCCAGACTCACTGGGTGAGATGGGGGCGGCCTGACCAGCCTGAGGGCTCTGTCCAGCATGGTGGGGCTGCCTAGCTGCACACCCTGCCCTTGGCAGGTCCCTGCCTCCTTCCCCAGTGTATGCAAGGGGACAGCACCCTGGCTTTACCTCTGCCCAATGAGATATACTACCTCCAGGAGGTAGTCCAGTGGTGCTCAGAATTTTGAACCAGGGCCAGCATTTGGGTCCTGGCATCTCCCAGCTCAGGCCTGGGCTTTGGAGTCTGCTAAAACCTTCCCAGGGTCGCAAGTTTAACATCAGGCCCCAGT
Source organism: Cheracebus regulus (assembly GCA_963574635.1). Taxonomy (NCBI): domain Eukaryota; kingdom Metazoa; phylum Chordata; class Mammalia; order Primates; family Pitheciidae; genus Cheracebus; species Cheracebus regulus. The sequence continues at coordinate 9,885 of CAUYQU010064758.1, read as the reverse complement.
CTTTCTCCTATCCCAGCCTTGTGACATCCCTTAACACCCAGTACCCACACTGGAGACTCTAGGCCTGTGGCCTCCCCTACCTGCCTGTCCATCCAGTCAGCCCTTCAGGCATTTCTCCCTCCATTCTCCCTCTGCCCTGGATGTACCCGCCCCTCCTCCCCGTCCATGACTGTCCATTGGGACACCATTGCCAAAGCTGTCATTTTAAATGCAGCTCTGAGCTTCCGAACTCTTCAGCTGTCCACAAACCTAAACTAGGCCAACCTCCTGAGCCATTTTTTGAGGCTGGGCCTCTCCTCTGAGTGGTCTCCCCTGTCCACCTCTCCAGTCTCACCCCAGGGAAGATGTCCCCTGGTCTTAGAGCCCCTAAGCACTGGGTCTTCCCTGCCTGAGATGGTCTCTTTCCCACACTTCCCCTCCCCCAAGTCTTCCAGCCTCCTGAACTGCTCATCCTAAAGGCCCAGCTACATCTCCTCCTCCCTGTGGTCCTCCCAGACTCTCACCTCCTTCTCAGGTGGGTGAAGTGAAGGCCTCTTCCCATGGGTACCCCAGCTCTTGGCAATCCTTCCATTATTGCTCTCAATGTGGTAGGACACTTCCATCTTGCCCCTACCCCCACCAGCCTGGGAGAGCTGGGGCCCGGGTTTGTGTGCTCCCAGCGTCCAGCACAAGGCCAGGCCCTGTGTGGCCAGCTCACAGGTCTTTGAGGAGTCAACACTGGACAGGCTGGCAGAAGTGGATGGTTCCTCACAGGACTCAGGACTCTGAATCCCCTTGAGGCTGATAAGGAGCAGATGTCAGAAGCCTCCTGCTTCCTTGGGGGCCTTTGGCCTGTGAGCAGGCTGCCCCTGATTGAGGAGCTGAGGATTGACTCTCAGCCTTTGAGTCCAGGGGCCCAGGTCCTTATCTACCTGGATTTGCTGGGACGGTAACAGTGGGTGCTCAGGTGGAAGGGCCCTCCCTGTCCTGCCTCTGGGGTCTCCAGCCTCCCTCGCCCCGTCTAGCCCACCCCCAGTGTCCTCCCGGGGAACAGGGAGAGTTATGTCAGGCCCTCTGGCTGAGCGCCAGGGCTCCCCATGGAACTATAAATTGACCTGTCGGGAGAGGGAAGAGATTAATGTCGGCCATCTTCATTAGCGTGTCCCCCGGGGTGACGGCGTCTGCCCTGAGCTGGCTGACTGGAGAGGGTGTGAGTGAGTGTGGGGGACTGAGGGGTTTGCATCCCCCCCAGAAAGGCAGGGAGCAGAGGCCAGGGCCTGCCAGAGAGCCACGGCCTCCTCCCGCTGCTAGCAGGGCTGTCCCTCCGGCCTCTGCTCCTGGCAGGCGGCGCGCGCTTTGATGGAGGACCTGTGTGCTAATTGGGAGCAGAGCTCCGCGCCCCGCAGCTCCACGGGGCTCCCAGGCTGACACCGCCAGCTCCGCGGCATCTGTGGGGCCTTCATTAGAGGCTTTCTCCCCGACCAGAAAGGCGCCTGCTGCGGGCTGGTGGGGGGGCGTCCCTCCTCTCCTTTCCCCTCCCCCTTCCCTTCTTTATTGCGTTGATGGGGAAGGAGGCAGCTTTGGTGTGTGGAAGAGATGATGAGGGACGCAGGCAGCCATTTGAGTTTGAGACCTTGCTGTGCGTCCTGATGACTCTGTGACCTTGGGTTAGGCCCTTGACTGCTCTGCGCCTGAACATCGTTGTCCCAGGAATGGCCATGGTTGTTCCCTTGGGGTGGGGAGGGGTGGGCCAGGGGAGTGCATGTGTACTTGTCTTTGGAAATGGATACTGGGCAGAACCTGAGGCTAAGGCACAGACTGAGTCCATCTGCCTGGAGTTGAATCCTGCTGCTGCCACCGCCCAGGAAGCCCTGGGCCCTCTGAGCCTCAGTTTTCTTGTCTGGTGATGGCTGAGGGCCAGGGCTGGTCTCAGGCAGTAGAGGTCCCTATCAGTGGACTGGAACGATGTTCGTGCTGGGTGCGGGCTACTTCGGGAAGGGACTGCAGCAGGAGTTTGGGTGGATTGGTTTGTTCCATCATTTCTTTGCTAACTCATTCATTCATTCATTCATTCATTCATTCAGAATAACCTCTTGCACAGCAGTCTGGTACCCACAGAGGGTTCAAATGTGGCTCTGACGGCCCCCGTGGGGAAACAGACCTGGAAATAGATGGGGACAGGCCTGCATGAGCTGCTGGGCCCCTGGACAGGCCTCTCCCTGAACTTAGGACTGTCTGGAAGGCTCTACGGGGGCCAGCGAGGCAGAACAGCTGCAGCCTTTCCTAACAGACCTTGCTGGTACCTGGTCTCGATATGGCAGGGACCCAGCTAGTCACTGGGGTCCTGGCCTACTCTCCCCACTGCCGACCCAGCTGTTGACCAGGTCCAGAGCAGGGGGAGCTTTGCTGAGTGTGCAGGAACTGAGGCCCCCTCCTCAGGCCCATTCTTGTCTCCCGCCCTAAAGCTCTTTCATGCATCCTGGGGTGGGGGAGGAAGATGGGCCCCACTGGACACCTGATGTTCTGGCCTGAGTCTGTGCATCCTCCGGCTCTGTGAGTACCTGGCTGACTAAGTGCCTGCCCTGGGCTTGGTATGGGCAGCAGTTGGGTCAGGGCCACCCCCTGGAATGGTTGAATCTCACTGTGGTGGTGCCACTCACTCACTGACGGTCACTCCTCTAGGGCATGTGGTTCTGTTTCTCCAAGCCTCAGTTTCCTCCTTCAGACAATGGGAATCCAGCAGTACTAATTGCCCAGCACATGCTGACTCCGAGTGGGTGCAGGGTGAGTGCCGTTTTTGTGGTCATTTCTGCCTCCATCAGCTGCCCTGACTCTTGACTTGGCCTTCCCTGCAGTTTGCTGCCCAGAGAATGCTGGTTCAGGGGCATGGGCTTCTCTATGGCCCCAAATCTGTCCTTCAGCAAGCGAGGAGGTACCAGGTACCCACTGTGCCCAGCAGAATGTTGGAAGAAAAAGTGCATAGTTTCAGATTCTGAACTGCAGCCACGAGTCCTGGCTCTACAGCTGTGCAGCTGTGTGGCTTTGGGCACGTCACTTCACCTCTGTTGCCTCTGCTTTCTTGCCTGGAGCTGCAGTGAGATGTAAACTGAAAACCACACTGTAGATTGCAGTGACCAGTCAGTGCCTGTCTTGTGTGAGGACAAGCACGGGGCCAGGAGTCTGAGCCTTGGGTACAGCAACTGCCCCTGTGGCCTTGCTGTGTGACTTTTGTCCGGTCTCTTTGGGGGGACCTGTTAAGGGGTGGCCATGGCATCTGCCTGCCTCACAGAGCTTTTCTGAGAATGAAAAGACCGTGGTGGGGGGGGAGGAGAGGGGCTGCTCATGGGAGGGCTTTGAAGGGCTGGATGCTTCTGGAACACCCGTGTCTCCCTGGATGTAGATGACCTCCTATCTGAAAAATGGGACCAGACACCCTGCTCACCCACATCCTTAGAGCTCTGTGATTATGGCTTTAATCAGAATTTTAGCCTATTTGTAATGCATCTGAAGGGACTCCAGCCCAATTTAATACGAGATGTGTTGAAATATACTGTCATCTGGACTTTGATATATTAAGATTGCCCTTTGAAAGTCACGTGTTGAGAGGCAGATGATGAAGAGGTGCCTATTGTTGCCGCCTCGTGCTGTGCCCAGCCCGTCCCGCCTGGCAGCCTCCGTCGCAGGAGCTGGCAACATGGCTGTCTGCCTCCGCCTTTGCCGAGCAGGCAGGAATCACTAATGCGTTAGCAGTTTCATTAAGCCTCTCACCAGCCTCCCCGCCTCCCTCCCGGGCCTCCTCGGTAATTATTTTCCCAGCCCTTCCACTCGCAGCCCCTGAGCAAGCTCTTCAGGATTGGCCCAGTGGCCCTCGCAGGCCAGGCTGCCGGGAGGGACAGGGCTCTGCTGAGGGCCCCCTGGGCACCCCCCTCCCAACTCTCTGCGCTGCCATTTACGCTTTGTGTCCCCCTGAGGCCTCCGTGAAAATGCAGATCTGCTGCCTGCCAGGGGTGATGGTTAACCCGTTATTACACACTCAGCATGTGTAGTTTTCTCTGTGCAGCCGACCTCCATTCAGTGAGACGAAAAGTTTCTCAGGCCCTCTTTGGGGGCTGTCATGGAGCAGGCACTGGGAACCCAGCTTAGAGGAGATTTACTTGTGCTGCAGAACCATGAACGTCTAGGGCGGTGGGGGGTCTCAGGGGACGAATGGAGACCAAGCGGGGAGGTGTGTAGAGAATAGGACCTGGGCTCAGAGGGTTTTCTTCCTGGGACCCATGCCCCTACTTCCCAGGGTAAGCATCGGACCCAGTGGGGCCCAATACCCCCACCCCCTGGCCACAATGATTGGTGGAGAAATGGACATGTGGCCCGTCTGAGCCAGTCAAAGGCTTCCCTGGAACTCTGACTCTGGGCTGAGTCTGCAGGGCCTGAAACCCCCTCCCAGCCCCATTCTGGCTTTGGACTCAGCTGTGGTTGCTGAACCTGAAGCGTGTGACTGTGAGGCCGCTGGCTGCCCTCTTCCACAGCTGGATTTAGGATGGAGGATCTCGGATAAAGTCATCACATGGAAGGAGGCAGAGCCCAGATGTGGATGGATAGATAAATTCATTTGGGCCTCTAGATCCCGAATGCCTGAAACTATCCCTAGAATTTTTAGTTACATAAACTAACATGTTCTCCTTTTTGCTCAAGCTATTTTGAGTTGTGTTTCTTTCTCTTGTAACCAGTAATGTCCTAACTGATGCACGAGAAGGATCAGGCAGGATTTTACAAAAGAGGAGACATTTTGAGTTGGGTCTTGCAGGATGAATAAGAGCTCATCCAGCTGAAAAGAGGGGGAAGAGCACTCAGGCAGAGGGAACAGCAGTGGTCAGAGGCTTGGAGGTACGAAGGCACAGGATGAGGGGGACACCAAGCATTGGCGTGGCACCAGGGTTTGTAAGCAGAAGTGACAGGCAGGGAGGTGGGGGATGGAAGCTGATGCCAGGCTGTGAATGCCAGGGTGAGGAGGGGTGGAAGCTGAAGGTGCTGAAGACTGGAGGAGGAACAGGCAGGGGGAGGAGGTATGGGCTTGGGCAGGTCAGAGAAGGTGCCAGGGAGAGGAGTGGCAGGGAGGGGATGGTGGCAGCGTGGGTTTGGCAGTCAGTGAGAGGAGGAGCATCAGGGCTGGAGAAGTAGCCCGGGCTAGACCACAGGGGCCTTGGAATGAGCCCCTGACGTGGTCAGATCTGACTGCACTATGGAGACCAAGAGTCCATATGCTCATTCAGCGAACAGATGTGTGGAGTGCTGACCGTGTGCCGGGCCTGAGGACACAGCAGTGACTCTTCATGCACAGGCACTGTGTCGTATAACTCCCAGGCTGACGGGGGGACAGTGAGCGAGGAAGAAGCTACGTGACAACGGGAAGCAGAGTGACATGCTGTGTGATCAGGGTGGGTACACATGCGGGTACCACTGCTGGGGTGGTCTGGAGAGGCCTCTCCAAGAGGAAACATTTGAGCTGAGGCCCTGGGGGAGTCAGAGGGAAGAGCACCCCAGGCAGAGGCCCATGCAAAGGTCCTGTGGCACAGTTTTATGCCAAGTGTGTCTGGGTGTAGGGCAGAAAGGAGGCTGTTGTGTCTGGAGCATGGTGGATAGATGTGTTTGGGGGTATAGCGGCCAGAATGTGCCATATGGGGCATTGGGGCCCAGGAGGGGCCTGGGATTTTATTCTAATGGTGGTGGGGACCTTTTAGGGGGTCTCAGTAGCAGGTCTGGAGGCAGAGACGGGAAGCAGGGAGATGGCAGTGGGACAGGAGCTGGGAGAGGCCATGTGGCATGGGAAGGTGGGGGAGGGAAGAGCCTGGATAGGACACCTGGGGGCATGGAGGTGCCATCTGCAGAGAAGGGATGCCTGAAGCAGGCCTGAGCGGAGGACCTCTGGCTGGAGAGCTCTGGGGGCATCTAGAGCTGAGGTCATCTAAGGGGAGAAGGGGTGGGAGCCGGGCAGGCTGTCTGGGGTGGATTTGCCCACCTGGCTACCTGAGCCATACCAGGTGGGTCCAGCCTGGGTGTGAGAGCTGTTTGCTGCCCTGGACACACCCAGTTCTTGCCACCACCACCCCTCCCCCACACATCCCGACTGGAGCGTGTAAGCTATGTTGCCTGCCGCCTGCAGCCGTGCCACCCTCTGCGGTGAGGAGCTCACCCAAGCTGCTCTGTTTTGTGGCGCCAGCTGGTTCGCTTGGCTGGAGGAGGCCATGCTAATAGGGCCAAGGTCACAGGTTGCAGCCTGCGTGGTGGCAGTTTGGCTCCCAGACCTGTGGGTGGGTGCCGGGACTGTGTTCCTGTGCCGGCGGGCAGAGGAGGAGTGATGGCTGGCCCCCAGGTTCGGTTGCCCACCACAGATGGCCTCGGGTGAAGTTGGGCTGGGGGCCAGGCTGGTTTGGGCAGGGCTGGGGGATGACCTGAGTGCTGGGGCACCCCCACCCTAGAGCTGGCCCCCTGAAGGGCTCCCTGCCACCCCCTTGCGACCCTGCCGGCCTCCTGGTCTCACGTCCTGTGCTCACGCCACACTTGGAAGCTGCACTTAGAGGTCCCTGGAGCCCAGTTCTTTCTTGCTCTCAGGCCTCTGCCCCTGCTGTGCCTTGCCTGGGACACTTCCCTGCACTCTGCCCTGTTGTCTGCTCAGAGTCAGGGGTAACATGTCCCCACTGTGTGTGTATTTATTCAGCAAATGTATTCACTTAATAAGGATACTGCAGCCCTACTGTGCACCAGATGTACTGATTGGGGGTGGTGTGGGGAGCGCTGCATTTGTGAATAAAGCAGACCAGGTCCTGACCCTCAAGGAGCTCACAGCAGAGTAGGAACGACAGACAGCAAACAAATGAAAGCATGGCTGCTGCTGGCCTGTGGGCAAAGCTGTGTGCAAAAGCTGAGTGGTGCCAGGGAGAGAGTGGGAGGTGCAGGGGGTGCTGACAGAGGCAGAGTGGTCAGGGAGCCTTTATCAGAGGGAGGAGAAGGCGCCAGCCATGGGAGGTATGGGGGAGACCATCCCAAGTGGGGCTGTTTGCTTTCTTATCCATTTCTCCTACCCCTTATGCCTTCTGGGGGCCAGCACAAAACTGGGATCTTTGCTGGGGCCGAGTTGATGTGGGCAGGGCCCCAGGGGCAGGAATGGTCTCAGATGTGCCCATTGAGCCCAGGTCCCAGCAGTGTAGACAGAACCAAAGTCAGGCTGGGCCCCGGGCCCCAGCGGGTGTACAGTTCTGGGTACTGTAGGAAGCCAGGGCCTGAGACACAGGACAGGGCATGAAGTCTTGGTTCCTGGTTCATCCTGAGGCCCTGCTAGATCCATCCATTGCTGAAGTCCAGATTAAGGGTCCCATGCAGTAACTCACTCGAAGGATTAAAACTCCCATGGGACAGAAAGACGGGACTAAGGAGCCCGAGTCCCTGGGGTCGGATCCTCCCCCACCTAGACTAGGCTGTGAGATCACTCTCAGGCAAGGCCCTGAACTTGAACCTCAGCGTCCTCATCTGTAAAATGGGGATGACAGTGCCAGCCGTGTGAGGCTGCTTAGAGGATTAGATGAGACAATCTCATGCAGCTCCTGGCTCAGGACAGGTGCCTGTGTGTCTGCCACACCGTCGTTCTTCTTGGCATTTGCCAAGTGTGTAAGGGCTGGGGCCATTGTTGACTCGGAACCACGTCCCTGCTCTGCCGCCAGCTCCTAGAACAGTGGCTGCAGCACACAGTGGCTGTTTGTTGACCGACTGAGTGAATTGGCCGCTTGAGTGAGCAGCCCCCAGGGATGGGGAGGACAGGGCACAGGGGACTGAGCTGTGCCCAGTGGGCTGGCCATGGGGATCCAGCCATCCAGCTGCTTCTTCACTCCTTACTGGAGTAGCCCTGGGGCGCCAAACCTCCTAGAGCCTCAGCGTGCTCCTCTGTAGAATGGAGCCAGTGATGAATCTGACACCAGGCCCTGCCCCCAGCTTGTTGGCAGACTCATAAGAAAATGATATTCAAGGACCGTGAGGACAGCTGAGCCTACAAGATGATTGGTGAGGTTGCCACCAGTCTGATTTCTCAAGGTCCTGGGGAGGAGGGTGAGATGTTCAGGCTCTGGACAGGGAACCAGGCTTCCCCGTGCCTCCAGCTGCCCATGGTGTGAGGGGCACGTGGCCTCGCAGCCTGTCTGATGTCATGGGTACCCTTATGTTGAATCAGTTTCATCTGGTGGCTCATCTGGGACCTTGTGAGCCTGTTCTCACAGGAGTCTACTAAACTCCAGCCCCAGGCAGGGGACGCCCCTTGGCCTGCGTTCCGACTGTGCTTTGCCTAAGATCCTGTATCCCAGTGGGTGCCTGGAGGAGCCACCGTGGTGGGTTGGTGCTCCTCCTGGAGGGAAGCCCTGGGCCAGGCCTGGCACATAGTGGGTGAGCAGGTGGGGCACCTGGAAGCTTGGGTTAGGGCTGGCTTTTGTCGCCTTCCTCCGTGTGTGGCTGTGGGCAGTGAGTTAAGGGCCTAGTACCTACCATGTAGAGCAGTAGGCACACTGTGTGTTCTGGTCTCTGAATTACTCTCCACTTTGTGGCGAGGGGCAGGCTGGCTCATGGGGGCCTGATATGAGGGTTTTTATGCCTTTACCCTTTTGCCTCTGAGCCAGGTGGAGACCACTAGTTCTTTACAGATAAGGAAACTGAGGCCCAAAGAGGGCCAAAGTGTGGTGGAAGCCAGATGCTTTTCTGCTTCTGTGTGACTCGAGTTCATGGTACAGTGGCTGTCAGCCAAACTTGTGCACAGCCTGGCCACACACCATCCTCTAGAGCTTCCACACAGCGAGGCAGCTCCTGCCACTGTGTGCACAGCCCAGGTGCACCGTCCTCTAAAGTCTCTGCACGGGGAGGCAGCTCCTGCCACTGTGTGCACAGCCCAGGTGCACCGTCCTCTAAAGTCTCTGCACGAGGAGGCAGCTCCTGCCACTGTGTGCACAGCCCGGGTGCACCGTCCTCTAAAGCCTCTGCACGGGGAGGCAGCTCCTGCCACTGTGTGCACAGCCCGGGTGCACCGTCCTCTAAAGTCTCTGCACAGGGAGGCAGCTCCTGCCACTGCATTTTGCCAATGCAAAAACAGATTAAGAGAGCCAGAGTGACGCAGGCAGGCTTTTGTTTTTACTTTGTCTTGGAGGTATAACAGTATTGAAATGTGCACACTTCTTAAGTGTACAGCTGTAGGTAGCTGTGGAGCCTCCATCCAGATCGAGACCTAGAGGATCCCTAGTGCCCCCAGAGGCTCCCCCGTGCTCCTCCCAGTCAACCCCTGCCTGCTGCCAGCAGCTGCTCCCACCCCTGGCATCTGACAGTAGAGGCTGGCTTTGTCCATCTCTGCACTTCATGTACACAGAGCTGCACAGCGTTGCCCCTTTCCTGTAGCGTTATGTTTGTCCACGCTGTTGCTGTATCAGAAATTGGCTGTGCTGGGTGTGTGGTGGCTCATGCCGGTAATCGCAGCATTTTGGGAGGCTGAGGCAGGTGGATCACTGGAGGTCAGGAATTCGAGACCAGCCTGGCCAACATGGTAAAACCCTGTCTCTACTAAAATTGCAAAAATTAGCTGGGTGTGGTGGTGCACCCCTGTAATCCCAAATACTAGGGAGGCTGAGGCAGGAGAATCACTGGAGCCTGGGAGGTGGAGGTTGCAGTGAGCTGAGATTGTGCCACTGGACTCCAGCCTGGGCAACAGAGTGACACTCTGCCTCACAACAAAGAAAGAAAGAAGGAAAGAGGGAAGGAAGGAAGGAGGGAGGGAGGGAGGGAGGAAGGAAAGGAGGGAGGAAGGAAGGAGGGAGGGAGGGAGGGAGGGAGGGAGGGAGGGAGGGAGGGAGGGAGGAAGGAAGGAAGGAAGGAAGGAAGGAA
>CAUYQU010064756.1:0-50150 GCA_963574635.1 Cheracebus regulus | reverse complement strand
TCTTTTAGCTCACAGAAGTTTCTTATTATCCACCTTCTGAAGCCTGATTCTGACAGATCATCACACTCATTATCCGTCAGGTCTTGTTCCCTTTCTAATGAGGAGGTGCGATCCCCTGTAGGAGGAGAGGCATTCTGATTTCGGGTGTTCTCAGCCTTTTTGCGCTGGTTTCTTCTCATTTTTGTGGATTTATCCACCTGTCGTCTTTGTAATTGCTGACTTTCAGATTGGGTCTCTGAGTGGACATCTGGCTTGTTGGTGATGAAGCTTTTTCTGTTTCTTAGTTTTCCTTCAGTGGACGCCCCTTCCCCACAGAGCTAGGTCTTCCTGGGTTCCGCTGTGCTTGCTGTGAAACTCTCAGTCCTCAGCGCTTTCAATTGCTGTTCTCCTTGTGGGAATGGGACCAGCCGAGCACGACTAAAAGGGCACCCACTCCCGTACAGTCAGCACTGAAAAGCGCCACGCCAGCCAAAAGAGTCGCAACGGCGACCTGTGTGGCTCCTCTGCTGGGAATCTCCCAGTTTGTGGGCAAGAAAAATTCGTCTGAAATTGCGGCATCCACTTGCTCTCTTCACTTTCATTGGGAGCTACAATCCTGAGCTGCTGCCAAGCGGCCATCTTGGATCTCTCTCCGCCCGATGATGAAGTTTTTCTGTTTCTTAGTTTTCCTTCAGTGGATGCCCATTTCCCACAGAGCTGGACCTTCCCAGGTTCGGCTGTGCTTGCTGTGAAACTCTCAGTCCTCAGCGCTTCCAATTGTTGTTCTCCTTGTGGGGATGGGACCAGCCGAGCCTGACTAAAAGGGCAGCCACTTCCGTATACTCCGCACTGAGAAGCGCTGCGCTGGGGAGCTGGCAAAACAGCCACGCCGGCCAAAAGAGTCGCGCTGGCGACCGGTGGGGCTCTTCCACCAGGAATCTCCCAGTCTGTGGGCAACAAAAATTTGTCTGTAAGTGCAGCGTCCACTCACTCTCTGCACTTTCCCTGGGAGCTACAATCCTGAGCTGTTGCTAATCGGCCATCTTGGATCTCTCTCCGTTTTTTATTTGTAGAGAGGAGGTCTGTGTTGCCCAGATGGTCTCAAACTCCTGAGCTCAAGTGATCCTCCTGCCTCTGCCTCTCAAAGTTCTGGGGTTACAGGCATAAGCCATCAAGTCTGGCCTAGAGTATTTAACTTAGGACAACTACGTGATGGTTTTAACCAAAAAGAGAATTGCCCAAAATGTATCACTATCAAAGACTATATAAAGAACAAGCACAGATTATTAGAGAACTACCAAGTAATTCTACAAAAAAAGAAAACAGGCATCTTCTAGGAAAAACCATTTCAGCTCATCCCTGCTGCTTGAAAAATCACACAAGTTTTTCCAAACACATAATGAATCATTAGCAAAATCTTGTTTTAATCTTAGGCTTGAAGTTATTTTAGAAAACCCTGGCTGGGCATGGTGGCTCACACCTGTAATCCCAGCACTTTGGGAGGCCGAGGTGCATGGATCATGAGGTCAGGAGTTCTAGACCAGCCTAGCCAACATGGTGAAACCCCGTCTCAACTAAAAATACCAAAATTAGCAGGGCATGGTGGCACACGCCTGTAATCCCACCTACTTGGGAGGCTAAGGCAGTAGAATCGCTTGAACCCAGGAGGCAAAGGTTGCAGTCAGCCAGGATCACGCCACTACACTCCAGCCTGGGCAACAGAGTAAGACTCCATCTCAAAAAAAAAAAAAAAGAAAGAAAGAAAAGAAAAAGAAAAAAGAAAATCCTTCTGTAGATTACAAGCTACTGGCAGCAAACACCAGGTTCCAAATAAGACATTTAACAAATTTTTAAATTTGTTAGCTAATGAACTTTTCAAATCATTCTGGATCTGTCAGATGCAATACAAATAAGGATTAATAGAGTTTTAGAATTTTAGTCCAAAGAAAGACCCACAAATCTATGATTAACTAATCTTCAACAAAAGTACAAAGACAATTCAACAGAAAAATGATAGTGTTTTCAATAAATGACACTGGAACTAGATGTCCATGTGCAAAACAAAAAAAGAGCCTCCATCTATACTTTAAATCATAATAAAAAATTAACTCAAAATGTGCTGCAGACCTAAATGTAAAACTGAAAATGATATATTCTAGAAGAAAAAATATAGAAGAAAATCTTTATGACCACAAGCTAGACAAGTATTTTCTTACAGACAGCCCAAAAGCGTGATATATGGAATAAAAAATTGATAAGCTGGACTAGGAAAAAATATTTACAAAGCTTATTCCTTTTTTAAAAACATCAGAAACTAATGAATGCTAAACAAATCTATACATGATTAAAAACTTGTATCCAGCACCCACCATACCTGGCTTGCCACACCTTTTATGTAGATAGACATACTTTTATTTTTCCAGTAGTTTTAGGTTCACAGCAAAGTTGAGCTGAAAGTAAAGACACTGCCTCCTGCACATTTGTTATAATGCATTTGTTACAACAAATGAACCAACATTGACATCATTATCAGGCAAAGTCCATAGTTTACATTAAGGTCCACTCTTGGTGTAGTTCTACGCATTTTGAAAAATGTATAGTGACATTTATATATCATTATAGTATCATAGAGGATAATTTCACTGCTTAAAAAATCCCCAATGTCCACCTGTTCATCCGTTCACTTTCTTCCCCTCAAATTCCTGGCAACTACTGATCTTTTTACTGTGTCCGTAATTTTGCCTTTTCTAGGATGTCACATATTTGCAATCATTATGCAGCCTTTTGAGATTGGCCTTTTTCACATATTCCTGAATATGTTTCCAAAATTCCTCCATGTCTTTTTCTGGCTTGATACCTCATTTCTTTTTAGAGATGAGTAATATTCCACTGTCTGGTAATCACAGTTTACTTATCCATTCACCTACTGAAGGACATCTGAAGTGCTGCCAAGTTTTGGCAATTATGAATAAAGAATGCTATAAACATCAAGTTTTGGTTTTTGTGTACATGTAAGTTCTTAGCTCCTTTGGTTAAATACTAAGGAGTGTGATTGCTGGATTGAATGTAAAAATAGGTTTAAGTCTGTAAGAAACTGCCAAACTGTCTTGTCTTCTCTTTCTCTTGACAGTGTCTTTTACAGAGCAGAAGTTTTAAATTTTAATAAAGTCTAACTTACCAATTGTTTCTTTCATGGGTGTGCCTTTGGTTTTCCACTTAAAAAGTCATCAGCAACCCCAGGGATTACCGTGCTTGTTGTGATTACTGTGATTTACTTTTGTGGGAGTTGATGGTGTTTATGTTTTTGTGTTAACGTTAGACAAACCAATCAGCCTTTTTTATAGGGTAACTAATTCAGCTTAAATCTGCACATTTCTGGGATTTTAGACCAAGAAATGACATGAGTGTCTAGTTCAAATTCTTCATTTTACAAATGAAGGTACAAAGAATGAGAAATATGACATGATTTGCATGAGGTCATAGTGAATTATTAATGAAGACAGAACTTAGAATTGCTGATAAGCATTTTAAAGAACTGAGATGAAAGATGTATTGATAATTTTTCTTGTACAATACTTTTGATGATAAGTGTTTATTTCTTATTATTTTGACTTCGTGTTATGGCTTCTAATTTTTAAAAGGGTAAGTTTTAAAACAGTGAAAAATATAAAGTTTTTATACTTTTCAAGGAATTTATGATCTAGTGGGAAACGTGTGCAGAGACATGGACTCCGGTAAGTGTTGCTCAGTGGAAATGGACAAACTTTCAGAGACAGGTTCAGAGGATGCAGCAGTGCCACCAAATAGAGGCCACTGGCAGAGGGGCCTTCAACCAAGCATTAAAATACAGAGAGATGAGGGAGGTAGGAAGAGTGGGGTGAGAAGGTGGGTGCATTTTAAGTAGAGATAAAAGTGAAGCAAAAGCTGAGGACGGAGCTTTGTACAATTGCTGCGAAGAGGAAAGTGGCCAATCTGGCATGGGCCTTCTCCAAGCACCTTTCAGCTGGGGTTACAATGCTAAAATTCCCTTTCTGTCACCATTGGGTCCACTGTTAGGTTAATGGTGTTTGTCTCATCACAATATAAATACTTTTTTTTTTTTTTTAGATGGAGTTTCACTCTTGTTGCCCAGGCTGGAGTGCAATAGTATGATCTTGGCTCACCGCAACCTCCGTCTTCCAGGTTCAAGTGATTCTCCTGCCACAGACTCCCATGTAGCTGGGATTACAGGCATGCACCACTACACCCAGCTAATTTTTTGTATTTTTAGCAGAGACAGGGTTTCTCCATGTCAGTCAGGCTGGTCTTGAACTCCCGACCTCAAGTGATCCGCCTGCCTCAGCCTCCCAAAGTGCTGGGATTACAGACGTGAGCCACCGTGCCCAGCCGCAAATACTTTTTAAAAGGCACTAAACATTGTTCTCATAAGGACAGGAAGTCATTCCACACTGTTGTCTTCCTCAGTTGACCTCTCTTAGAGCCATTTGCATTCTAAGACTTATCTGATCTCATCAAAGTAAGAGCTATGGTCCCTCACTAAAGGAATTTCAAACAGCTGGACAGAATTCTTTTGGACAAAGGGACAGTCCACTGAAAGTGCTTGGCCTTTAAATATCTTTATAGATAAGAGATTTGGCTCAGTGACATTTTAAGGTTGTTTTGAGACAGGGTCTCTCTCTGTTACCCAAGCAGGAGTGCAGTGGTGTGATCACGGCTCACTGCAGACTTGAACTCCTGGGTTCAAGCTGTCCTCCCGCCGCAGCCTCTTAAGTAGCTGGAATTACAGGTGCACACCACCACATCAGCTAATTTTTGTTGTAGAGATGGGGGTCTCATTATGTTGCCAGTGCTGGATAAGATGTTGAGAAGCAGTCACGCTGACAGCTGTAGTTACCACATTTCCCGGGCAAATCCTAGCCCACACTCCTCTCGCCCCGTCGCCCTCCAGCAAGCAGTTATACTTAAGTTCTACAGGATCTGTACTCAGATGATTAAAAGGTACAGCATGTCCTTAAAGCCATAATGGGTGTTAAGGGTGAGAGGAGTGCTGCCAGGCCTCTCCAGCTGTGCAGTGTGCGCCAACCTGGCCAGGCCTCTCCTGGGTTTGGTCTGGAGACCTTGTGCGTGAAGGCACTGCTCTGACCTAGGGATAGAAGACCTGGCCTGGTGCTGGGTGTTAGGACACCAGGGTTCCAGTCCCTGCCTTGTCACTCACTTTGTGACCTGAGACAAATATCTCTGTTTTCTCATGAGGTGTTAGGCCCTAATTTATCTATAAAGGCCTTACCAGCGTTTTTTTTTGTTTTTTTTTTTTTAAAGACAGAGTCTCGCTGTGTCCCCCAGGCTGCAGCGCAGTGGTGTGATCTCAGCTCACTGCAACCTCCACCTCCTGCGTTCAAGTAATTCTTCTGCCTCAGCTTCCAGAGTAGATGGGACTACAGGCGCACATCACCATGCCCAGCTAATTTTTGTATTTTTAGTAGAGATTGGGTCTTACCATGTTGGTCAGGACCGTCTCGAAGTCCTGACCCCAGGTGATCTACTGCCTCGGCCTCCCAAAGCACTGGGATTACAAGCGTGAGCCACCACACCTGGCCTTTTAAGGCAGAGTTTCATTCTGTCATCCAGGCTAGAGTGCAATGGCCCTATCTCGGCTCACTGCAACCTCTGCCTCCCAGTTTCAAGCAATTCTCCTGCCTCAGCCTTCTGAGTAGCTGGGAGTATAGGTGTGCACCACCATGCCTGTCTAATGTTTGTATTTTTAATAGAGGTGGGATTTTGCCATGTTGGCCAAGCTGGTCTAGAACTCCTGACCTCAGGTGATCCACCCACCTCAGCCTCTGCTGGATTACAGGCGTGAGCCATAGCGCCTGGCATTCATGTTCTCTTTCAAGTGATTGGTTTGGAGAAGGAAGAGAGGAGCTGTATACAAAAGTCGCCCCTTATCCGTGGGGAACATATTCCAAGATCCCCAGTGGAGGCCTGAAACGTAGGTAGTACTGAACCCTATATATATTGTTTTTCCTATACATACCTACCTATGATATAGTTTAATTTATAAATCAAGCACAGTAAGAAACTAACAATAAAAAAATAGAACAAGTATAATGTACTGTAATAAATGGTGTGTGAATATGGTCTCTCTCAAAATATCTTATTGTACTGTAGATCTTAGCAACCTCAGCATTTTGTCTTTCCCTAAGTCAAAAATCTTCACCTTTTCACATAAAGGAACTTTATGGTTTCTCATTGGCACATCGGAATTGTCACATCGCTACTGCTGCACTTTAGGGCCTTTGAGAAGCGTCTCACTGTTGCCGAGGCTGGAGTGCAATGAAGTGATGCATGGCTCACAGCTGCCTCAAACTCCTGGGCTCAAGGGATCCTCCCATCTCAGTCTCCCAAGTAGCTGGGACTACAGGCACACCACCGTGCCCAGCTAATTTTTTTTTAAGAGATAGGGGGGTCTCGCTATGTTGCCCAGGCTGGTCTTGAACTCCTGGCCTCAAGGGATCCTCCTGCCTCAGCCTCCCAGAGTGATTACAGGTATGAGCCACCACACCAGGCCCATTATTAAGTAACATAAGGGTTACTTGAACACAAGCACTGTGATAGCTCAATGGTCAATCTGATAACCAAGATGGCTATTAAGTGACTAATAGGAGGGGAATGGGAACAGAGTGGAGATCGAGAAAGAACAAATTGCCTTTAAAGATTTATTTCCTGGGCAAATAAATGAACAAAATGGCCTCTCTTCTCAAGTGACCTAGTTTCCCAGGCATTGTTTTTTTTTTTTTTTTTTTTTTCCTGGAAAACAACAGCTAATTCTGAGTCCACCCTCCTGAGCCCCTGGTAATGTTCTCTTCATGGAGCCTGGTTCCCTGCTTTGGGTAGCACGAACAGCACTGAACACCTCTGCCTCCCTCTGGGTGCCGGCTCTGGGGTCCTGGGCAAGGCTGACCTGAGGCTCAGGGGAAGCCACAACTGTGTCCTCACAATGCTCAGCCACCCGTGCTGTTCATCCCCTGCTCCCACCCAAAATCCTCCACCTCTCTCCTACTGTGTCTCCTTCCATCCTGCTCCTCCTCCTCCCCAGCAAAACCCTCCAGTGTCACCTCCCCCAGCAACTGGCACTTGGCTGAGGGCTGAGCTTCCCCACAGCCCTCTCCAGTGCAGGCTATTCACCTTCTCCTAGTCTTCAAGGTCAGGATCGGCAGCCTCCCTGCTCCCGAGACCATGTGCAGTTTCCCCTCCACTCATCCCATGCTCAACTTCCTTCTGGTTACTCCCCCGTACGCAGCGGCATTTTCGCCACCACCACCCTGGGTGGCCTTCCCTTGACCTCATCTCCGAAGACCTTCCCCTCCCCTCCATTTCAGCTGCATATTCCTGAACCTCTTCCTGACCTTGCACACCCTCATCGTAAGTTCCCACCCTTCCAGCCCGGTGACTTCCATCACGCTAGCACGTGTTCTTCAACAGGCCTCAAGCCCACTCACTCCTCCTCGGTCTCCCCGTCTGACAACCCCCTTTGGCCTCAACTCTCCCCCTACCCAGCTTGAACTGCACCTTCCAGCATCTCAATCACTCTTGTTCAACTCTTCAAAACCATCTTTCATCTTTCTGAACTCCAGTTCTGTAGGGGACCTTCTTCTGGGTAGACCCTACACTAGAGAAATGCAAAGCATACAGCCTAAGAGATTTGGGCCACCAGGTCATCGGTCCCCCACCTCGGCTGGGCCTTCAACACTGCCACAATCCTCCATCCTAACCCACAGCCCTCCAAGGGAAGGGGAGGATGTGCGGAGCGCAGAGCACCCACCTAACTCACCCCAGTCCTTCTATCCCCTCCGCCTCCTCCAGGGCTTTGAGCCGCTTTTCCTGCTCTTCTCGCGTAGGAGCAACTTCTCACACTGTCCAAACTAAACTAGCTCAAGCCTCTCTCACCTGAAAAAGAAACACTCCCTCGAGTGGCTCTCTCTCCAGCTACGGCCCCACGTCTCCTCCCCTTCAAGACCAGCTGTCTACACTTCCTGCTTCCATTTCCCCACTTCCTTACTACCTGGCTCCTGCCCCTACCCCACAACTGTTCCCCACAGGGCCACAGGTGGGCACCACTCAGTGTTGACACGGCTGCCCCTCCCTGTGACATCGCCTTCCTGCTAGTCCGCTCCTATCTCAGTCCTCTCCTCCCATTACCCGATCTCTCCCAGGCCCTTTGCTCGCCATCAAAGGCTAATGCCTCACAAGCCTACGTCTCTGGACAGGCTCGCCCAACTGCCTCCTCCAGCCAACGCTGCAGCCCACTCATGGTCCCTTTGATCTAAACCGCATGGCTTCCTCGCACTACCTTGCCCTGTGTCCCCTCTTAGCAAATGGCAACCTCGGCGATCCTGCTCCGAGCCAGACCTGCGCCCAGCGTGGAGCTGAACTTAAGTACTTACTTAACAAGTAAACGAATCCTTGACCCTCCCTCATGCTCTACAGCCGGTGAGGAGTCCTGTCCATTTTACTGCCTCCTACGTCCCTTGAGTCCTCCCCTCTGCTTCTTCGTTCACCGCGACCGGCTGCTTCCCCAGACCCGCAAGCCCGGCCGGGCCGGGAACGTGCGCCGCGGCGCTCGAACCCCGCTCTGTAACCCTCGCTTCGTGACGTCCGCACTACACGGGGGCACCACGGCCCAAGACAGGCGCTGGTCTCTAATACACGAACGGAACGAGCAAACGGAAGCACGAGAAAAAGGAGCACCGCCAGCAGCGACCGAAGCCCAGGACACCACGCGGTGGGGACGGAGATCCCGAGCTCACTGACGTATCCGTGAATTCGGGATCTGCACAGGATAGCCGAGCGCCGAACGAGGTGACTAAGCCCCGCCCACGCGGCGCTCCCAGCCGCCAATGGAAAAGGCTTTCGAGACGCCTTTTCCACGCGCCATAGTCATACTAACCAATGGGCGCGCCCTGCGGGGAGTGCCGCCCCCTGTCCACGAACCTCCTCTTCTCGCCAGCCAATGGGAGCGGCCTGCGTGGCCTTCGAGGGGGTGGGGCGGGGGTCTTAGCGCGGGAGTCAGGGAAGGCGCGCGGTGTTGGACCCTCTTCTCACAACGGCGGGTCCAGGCCCAACCGACAAAAGATGGCTCCGGCAACCAGGCGCTGCGTGGAGTGGCTGTTGGGCCTCTATTTCCTCACCCACATCCCCATCACCCTGTTCATGGACCTGCAGGCGGTGCTGCCGCACGAGCTCTACCCGGTCGAGGTGAGGAGCGCCTGTCTTATCCCGGCCCGCCGAGGCTCTCCCGCGCGCTGCGTCCACAGGGCCTTCACCCCCTCCGCGCTGGCACACTCTGGGTTCCACTTCTGCCGCCTCCCTCGAGTCCTGCCCATGCTCCCCCGGCTCCTTATCCAACTTCAACTCGTTGTCTTCCTCGGGCTTTGTCTCTATCCCAGACCCTTCTCCCAAGCCGCAGAGGCGAACGCTTTGTTCCCTTTAAAGTCACTTACTCCCTGGGTTTAAGTTTCCCGCGGTTCCACCTCTGGACAGTTGTCAGTGTCTGAGGGAAGTAGCCTGGATGAACTGGTGTCTAAAGTCACATGTTAGATTTGTTTGAAAGTTCTATTTTCTTGGAAGGGCTTTAAAATCCCAGTCTGATCCAAAAAAAAAAAAAAAAATCCGAGTAGAAATAGACCCGTCTGAAGGTTTAGCACCTTGGTTGGTGCAGCTGGGGCGTTCACAGATCGTCACTGCTTCAAGATTAGGTTCCAGCAACTTCCAAAGCTCAGGAGTAAGTTGGCAGCTTTTCTAATTGGCCCTTCAGTATTGAGTTCGAGTAACAGTGATCACCTGAGTAGAAATAAAGGTGAAAATCCGATTTCCTGGTTGTTGGAGAGCATTCTTTACCCCAAACTCTGCTTTAATGCTTTGTTTTTACTTCAAAACCACAGTTTTAGTTTCTTGGTTTGTTGAGTTTTTTTTCTCTCATCTGGACCCTGGGACCTTCTTCCATGGAATTTCTGTCCTCAATTCTGTTTCTCCAACTATCTGTAGAACTGTAGACAGGACTGACTTGTCTGCCTGAAGATTTCATTTTTCCTCTGTTTCTCTTTAAATGCTTTTTCTCTGCCGAGGAGGGATTCTTTACCTGAGGGTCATGAACTCCCAAAAATGGGTGCAAAATGTGCGTGCCTTTTGTTTCCTGGAAGGAGAATATAGCTTTCATCGACTTTTCAAGGGGCCTAACTCTCTCAAAAAGGTTAAAAGCCACAGCTCAAGAATGTTCCACCGCTCCCATAAGTCCCTGTTTTTTGTTTGCTTCTAGAACCAAACACAACTGAAAGACTTCTGGCCTCCTTTTCCATGGGAAAAGTGTAGGTAGTGTGTGGCAAGGTGCAGTCTGGGGACTTGGTTCTTCCAAGAACTGGTAGGTAGGCAGGTCAGGGCTCTGTACCCTCGACTGGTGGAGGGAGTTGAGTTAAATCATAAGCTCAAACATATACAGGGAGAGTTAGTTTCCTGTTATTGCTGTAGTTGCCACAAATGTAGTGACTTAACACAGATTTATTTGTTATACAGTTCTGGAGGCCAGACGTTCACAATGAAATCTTACACTGCTAAAATCAAGGTGGCGGCAGGGCTCATTCCTTCTGAGAGCTCCAGGGGAGGATCTCGCCCTTGCCTCCTCCATTTTCTGGTGGCTGCCGATGTTCCCTTAGTTGTAGTCACATCACTTCACTCTCTGCTTCGGGTCATTACATTGCCACCCTTTCTGTAGTCAGAGCTCCCTCTGCTTCACTTTTATAAGGACTCTTGTCATACATTCAGCGCCCACCAGATAACCCAGAAAATCTCCCCATCTCAAAATCTTTAATTACATCTGCAAAGTCCCTTTTGCCAAATAAAGTAACAGTCACAGGTTCCAGGGATTAGGATGTGGTTATCTTTGGTGGCCATTATTCAGCCTACTACAGGGCCAGATAGTACAGACTCTTCCCAAAGACCAAAGGGGTCATGACAGCTCTGCAGTAACCATTAGTTGCCCTGAAGAAAGGAAAATCTACTACAGTGTTGCCCTATCTGTGGTTTTTGAAACCTGTGTGGCCAGCAATACTCAGGCAGGCTGCCTGTTTATCTGGTGTTACGGGACCTGTTTGTTTTGAGGTGGAGTCTCACTCTGTCACCCAGGCCGGAGTGCAGTGGCTTGATCTCGGCTCACTGCAACCTCCACCTCTCGGGTTCCTCAGCCTCCCAAGTAGCTGGGATTACAGGTGTGAGCCACCACGCCCAGCTAGTTTTTGTATTATTAGTAGAGTTGGGGTTTCACCATGTTGGCCAGGCTGGTCTCAAAGTCCTGACCTTGTGATCCACTCGCCTTGCCTTCCTAAGGTGCTGGGATTACAGGCGTGAGCCACCGCACCCGGCTGGGACCTTTTAATACTTGGTAATTAGCCTGCTACTCCACGTAACCATTCCAGACTTCATAGCTGTTGGTTTCTTTATCCTTCCTGGATGTACCATTCCCACAAGCCCATCTTGCTCACCCATAACAAAGTACATTGAAAAGGTGCCCCGCATCATATCATAAAGATCCCCAATTAAACATTAAAATGCTTACATTTGATAAAATTTTCTCAGTCTTTTTCTTAGAAACAGCGTTCTTTGTCACCCAGGCTTGGGAGTGCTGTGGTGCAGTCATGGCTTACCACAGCCTTGAATTCCTGAGCACAAGAGATCCTCCCACCTGTGTCCTGAGTAGATAGGACTGTAGGTGCACACCACCACACCTGGCTAATTTTGTATTTTTTTGTAGACATGTTGTCTTACTGTGTTACCCAGGCTGGTCTTCTTGACTCAAGCCATCCTCCTGGTTCGGCCTCCCAAAGTGCTGAGCTTACAAGCATGAGCCATCGTGTCCAGCGTCAGCTTTATTTTTTTTAATGCCAACTTACTGCAAAAGGCCCAAGGGCCAGTGCAGGCAGTATCTGGCCAGAACGTGCATGTGTGCGTGCGTGTGTGTGTGTGATGTTAGAAGACATTAGCACAGGAGCATCCTGGTTGTGTGTATCTGTGTGTGATGATATTTGAAGGTATTAGCATGGGGGCATCCTGGCATGGAAGGTCTATGCCTCCATTCTTGTTGCTTTGGTGTAGGAAATGCTGATTTTGTTGCTTCTGTATGGGGCAAATGATAATAAAAGCCCTGAGTTATTCTTAGTTTCTCTTTGAAAAATGCCAAAATGTAACATCTGTCGTTTTCCTCCCTAAACTGAAGGAATTTTTCCCTAGAGCTAAAAAGCTGGTAGGAGATCCCCTAGTGGTTGGGCTGAAATTTGCAAATTAAATTTTTTTTTTCTTGGATTGAACCAAATGACTGCTTGGAAAAACTTATTTTTTTAATTTTCTTTTTTTTTTTTTTTTTTTGAGATAGTCTCTCTCTGTTACCCAGGCTGGAGTGCAGTGGCGCAATCTCCGCTTACTGCAACCTCCACCTCTCGGGTTCCAGCAATTCTCTTGCCTCAGCCTCCCGAATAGCTGGGATTACAGGCACATGCCACCATGCCCGCCTAATTTTTTGTATTTTTTTTTTTAGAGACGGCGTTTCACCATGTTGGCCAGGCTGGTCTCAAACTCCTGACCTCAAGCAGTCTGCCCGCCTCAACCTCCCAAAGTGCTGGGGTTACACTTGTGAGCCACCGTGCATGGCCTGGAAAAACTCATTATGAAACAGTAAGAATTTAGTTTGGATAAGAACATTGGAAAGAGAAGATGGGGAGCATTTTGTAGTATCATTTGCAGCTGGATGACATTGCTTCTGGTAAAAATAAGGAAAAACAGCATTTGGCTCTGTAATCAGTCTGTGTTCTCATTCTAAATTACAGAAGTACAAGATTGGTGAGTAGCAACCCCTGGTTTAGAGGTACATGTGTGCAGGCCAGGTGAATCTTTTAATGGATAACAAGGGTGAGTTGAGTCAAATGTGAGTCAGGTGTAAATGGAGACAGTTTTATTACCTTTAGTGGAGAGGCCATAACTAATAATTTTTAATAACCAGTTGTGAGCTGTGATTTTAATGGGATTAAAGTTGAATATCTCCAAATATGTATTAATTACATTCAATTAAGTGATCATTATGTGCTAGCCATTATTTTAAAGACTACATGTATTAAGTCTCTATCTTGCCAATAGTGAAGTAGGCACTGGCTCTATTTTGTAGATGGGGACACAGGTGTAGGGAGATTAAAGGCCTTGCCTAAAGCCAGGCACTCTGCCCCAGGTCCCACACGCCTCACCAGGCTGCCAGGTGCCTGGGCTTTCTACTCTTTTACTCACAATCAGTGCCGGCCTCATTCTGGCGTCAGGTGGCTGGTGTATGACTGTGGGCAGATGGTTGGGTCCTAATTGATTAGGATATCTGGCTGATTGTTTTTTAAATTTTGCTGATCTTATCTTGTAGGCTTTAGAACCTAAAGTGCTATACAAGTCTGCCTCAATTTACAAAATAGGTGGATCAGAGAGGTTGTATACAAATTGAATAGCAAGTGAAGTTCAAATGGCCAGAATGCCCTTTTCTTTAAAAAAAAAAATGACGGAGTCTTGCTCTGTCACCCAGGCTGGAGTACAATGGCGCAATCTTGGCTCCCTGTAACCTCCATCTCCTGGGTTCAAGCAGTTCTTCTGTCTCAGCCTCCCAAGTAGCTGGGATTACAGGCGTGAGCCACCACTCCCAGCTAATTTTTGTATTTTTAGTAGAGACGTGGTTTTGCCATTTTGGCCAGGCTGGTCTGGAACTCCTGACCTGGGGTGATCTGCCTGCCTTGACCTCCCAAAGTGTTGGAATTATAGGCATCACGACTGGGCCTGGCCCAGAATGCCTCTTAAATTTTGCAGTCAGGCTGGGTACAGTGGCTCACACCTGTAATCCCAGCACTTTGGGAGGCTGAAGCAAGAGGATCGCTTGAACCCGGGAGTTTGAAACCATCCTGGGCAATGTGGCAAAACCCTGTCTCTACAACAAATTAGCTGGGCTTAATAGTGCATACCTGTAGTCCCAGCTACTGGGGAAGCTGAGGTGGGAGAATCATTGGAGCCGGGGCCGTTGAGGCCGCAGTGAACCACACTCCACCAGCCTGGGCAACAAAGACTATCTCAAAAAAATAATAATAATTTTACAATCTTTTAAAGCAGGTAGTTTCCTCCAGTATTTAAAAATCTAAAAAGCCAAAAAAGATCTTTAAAAAAATCTAGTACAAGTTGCTCACTTTATAGATGAGGAAATAGAGCCCTGGAAGAGAACAGTGACTTAGCCTTTGTGTTTCCTGTCACATTCAATCTTATTCAAACTATCCGGAAAAGTGCTTAGAAGGAAGCAAAGGTATTGCTATAAATTTAAATTAAGTACAAATTGGAGATCCTAAACAAAACAAAAACAAAACAAAAAATTGGAGATCCTTGGGTCGATAAATTGATTATCTAGCCAGAGCCTTTCACAACAATGAGCCTTTATCTTTTGATTAAAAATTAACAGGAAAAATATCCTTGGATTTTCCATTGTAAGATAAATTCTTACCCTGGAGTTGCCTCTATTAATCATAGTATCAAGACTTATTTGTCTTTGAAGACCTGTGTGTCAGGACAAGGCCATGTCTAGGAGGTTAAATGTGACAGACGTTAAGTAGTCCATGTAAAGCCAAGAGCACTAGGCTTTGGACTCCTATAAAAACCCAAAATGGGCAGCCTTAAACTCTGCATCTTTTGTCTGTGGCCAGGTCAGCATGGATCCTCATCCTTTTTATATGACAGGGTAATTACAAGAGTGGGGCCCAAGCTAGAACTAAGATGCTAAAGCCCTGCATAGCCAAGAAGCTTCTAGGTAGTTTATGGTTTGGGGCAGAGTTTGTTCTTCCACTAAAATCCTACTGTCTCCTAAAACAAACCAAAAATTAGAATTAGGGGAGCTAAGAATGATAATAGGGTTTTTTTGGGGGTGGGGGTTGGGCGCGGCGGTTCACACCTGTGATCCCAGCACTTTGGGAGGCCAAGGTGGGGGGATCACAAGGTCAGGAGTTTGAGATCAGCCTGGCCAATATGGTTAAACCCTGTCTCTACTAAAAACACAAAAATTAGCTGGGCATGGTAGCATGCACTTATAATCCCAGCTACTCAGGAGGCTGGGCAGGAGAGTTGCTTGAACCTGGGAGGTGGAGGTTGTGGTGAGCTGAGATCGCGCCACTGTACTCCAGGCTGGCCAACAGAGCGACTGTCTCAAAAAAAAAAAAAAAAAAGAATAAGGAACTTATTTGCCATATTGGAGTTAAAGTGTCCAAAATTACATCTCCACAGAGGTTAGATTTACTTCCCCTTTCATTCCCACTCCTACCCCCAAAAAAGAAGAGAGAAATTAAATTCATTTCTGCATTTGAGGGAATCTGGCCTTTGGAGTTTAGTGTGTAGTTGCCATTGCAAAAGGGAAAGTGTCAGGATAGTTTTCATGTTTGTCTTTTTTTTTTAAAAAAAATGATATTGTTGGCAGAAATGTCACATTTGTTCATTCAGCAAACACCCTGAGTGCCTACTAAGTGCCAGGTATTTAATATTGCTCCTGACAGTGGCCAAGACACCTGGATATGTGTTATCTTGAAATTATGAACAAATGCTGGGTAGCACAAAGAAGGAGCTGAAGAATTGAGAAAACTTCACAGAGAAGGGAACATTTGAGTTAGGGATAGTAAGTTTTTATTGAATGACCATCTAGGCTGTGTCACAAAAGCCAGCTGGACATGCCATCTGCTGTCAGGGTGGGAGCAGGGCTGATTAATGACGGGCTCCTCCCGTGTATTTTCAGATGATTTGGTCCCAAGCCTGTTGAGGCCAGGTGGCTGTAATTCATCATGATTGTTTTCTTTTTCAGTTTAGAAACCTGCTGAAGTGGTATGCTAAGGAGTTCAAAGACCCGCTGCTACAGGAGCCCCCAGCATGGTTTAAGTCCTTTTTGTTCAGTGAGCTTGTGTTTCAACTGCCTTTCTTTCCCATTGCAACATATGCCTTTCTCAAAGGTTGGTAAATGGTGGGAAAATGTGATTTTTACTCAGAAATCAGGTCCCAGAAATCTTTCGGGAAAGTATCTCCAAAGGGGAGGGGATGGCCCCCATAGTTTGTGGGAGGATGCCACAGGATCTGGGGAAATAGCCAGGGTAGCTCTTGTAAAGGGACGGTAGTGTGGCTGTGGCTCAGGCTCATGTCTGGTCAGCGGGGCTGCATGGCTGCCTCACTTGTCTGGGAATCTCTTGCATACACATGAAACCCGAGGCCACTTAAACGATGAGATTGTTCCCTTTTGTTTTGTTCCCCAACAGAACTAATTTCTCTTTTTGTTGGCTTATTTCTCTGCATTGAATAGTATCACACTGACTTACAAGCTGTAGCATCAGGCTAATCCCTAACATGCTTCTCATTTTAAAATTATTCTTAGTGTTCTCATTATCAGTACTTTTTTTTTTTTTTTTTTTTAAAGATGGGGTCTCACCGTGATGGCCAGGCTAGTCTTGAACTCCTGACCTCAGGTTGATCCACCCACCTCAGCCTCCCAAAGTGCTAGGATTACAGGCGTGAGCCACCACGCCCGGCAATCAATACTTTTTAAAGAAGGTGACCATAAACGTGTACTTGATAATGAAGCTAGAACAGCTGAAAATGCTCATTTCCCACTGGCGTCCTCTGGGGTCGCTGAATCTGCCTCCAGATCCTCTCACCTATATAATTACTGAACAAACAGATGCCGGGGGGGGGCAGGGATTTCCCTCCCCTTGCATTTTATACCACACGGGTTTTACAGGTAACGGCACTTTTATTGCCCTAGTTTTTCTGAGTTATGTTCTGACACCATTCTTGGTTCTTTGGCGAGCCGTCAGTGAGCTGTCACATAAGTCTGCATGTTGGGCAGTGTGGCACATCCAGTTTTCCAGTTACAAGTTCCCACTTGGAGAAGGGAGAAGAGAGCAGGCAGAGACAGTGAGAAGGTCATGGATGCCTTGGAGTCATGAACAGAACTAATCATTTTTCTTTCCCCTGACTACCTCAGGAAGCTGCAAGTGGATTCGAACCCCTGCAATCATCTACTCAGTTCACACCATGACAACTTTAATTCCAATACTCTCCACATTTCTGTTTGAGGATTTCTCCAAAGCCAGTGGTTTTAAAGGACAAGGACCTGAGACTTTGCATGAACGGTTAACCCTTGTATCTGTCTACGCCCCCTATTTACTCATCCCATTTGTTCTTTTAATTTTCATGCTCCAGAGTCCCTACTACAAGTATGAGGAGAAAAGAAAAAAAAAATGACAGAAACAACCACTGGCCCAGGGTAGAGATGCCTACAGGGCGGTTGCTTGTTGGATACAAGGAACAGTGCTCAGAACCCACGTCTTCAGCAGCATTTGAAACCCTGGCAGCGACACACAAGAGCAAGATGGTATCAGGAACCATGTCAAACCCTGTTTTTCTTTTTCTTTTTTTTAAAGACAGTCACTCAGTTGCCCAGGCTGGAGTGAGGGGCAGCGGCATGATCTCAGCTCACTGCAACCTCTGCCTCCTGGGCTCAAGTGATCTTTCCTAGCCTCCCAAGTAGCTGGAACTATGGGTGTGTACCACAACGCATGGCTTTTTTTTTTTTTTTCTGTGGAGACGGGGTTTTGCCATGTTGCCCGGGTTGGTCTTGAACACCTAGGCTCAAGTGATCCGCCCACCTCAGTCTCCCTAAGTGCTAGGATTACAGATGTGACCACCTCAGTCCCCTTAAGTGCTGGGATTATAAATGTGAGCCACCGGGCCCAGCCCAAACTTTTCACCTTCTGAGGGCACTGGGATGAACAGACTGATTGGCTTAGAGTGGGGAAAGGGGTATGGGCTGGGTTACAGGGAAGTGGTACTAAATACCTGACTATATGCCTAAGTTCCACTGCAAGATTATTAAAGCAGGACCAGACCAGAAACTGCTAAAGAACATGGCCTGCTTGACATTTTCATGAGTCACCTGACCCACAGGATATATGCTGCTTATGACTAAACCCTCCACTCCCGATTCCCTAGAGTATATCACCTATCAGCAACATGAACAGTGCAACATTTGGGGCCATTTTAAAATGTGAAATTTTGCCTCTGTAATATTAATGCAAAACTATGTCATGTTTTCTTGTCCCCACCTCTAACCCAAGGAAAAAAGAGAAGATACTATGCAAAGGAAGTTTAGTTTTCTTAAGGTTTAGCCCTGCAATGACTTTCAGTCAGAAATGGGTTAGATTGGAAAATGTTTTTGTTTCTGTGGTAAACAGATCATCCTAGGAGAAGGTTTTTTTGTTTTGTTTTGTTTTTGAGACAGAGTCTTGCTCTGGGTGTCTGTGGCATAATCTTGGCTCACTGCAACCTCTGCCTCCTGGGTTCAAGTGATTCTCCTGCCTCAGCCTCCTGAGTAGCTGGGGAGTACAGGCGCACGCCACCACCCCCAGCTAATTTTTGTATTTTTAGTAGAGATGGGGTTTCATCATGTTGGCTAGGATGGTCTCAATTTCTTGACTTCATGATCCACCCACCTCGGCCTCCCAAAGTGTTGAGATTACAGGCATGAGCCACTGCGCCCAGACGTCTTCAAGTTACTTTATTTCTAAATCTTAGTCTTCCACATTTCTAGAGGCCACCTGACACAAGTCCCTTTATCTGAAGTCTAGCATCTCAAGCCTGATCTGGAAGTATGCTCCCTAGTGGATAACTTCATCCTTCTAATACAGTTCAGTTATTCCCATCTTGTTCTCAGAAGGGGAGGTGGCCGCAGCCAGGCATAACATAGCCACTGTGTGCATATAGGGTCTCTTCACGTTGGTGCTTGGCATTCCATCAGCTTTCTCTAAGTCTCTGCTCAAGTCCAACTTTAAAATGATGTTAGACAGCAGGTCCCAGTCAGTTCCCTCGATTTTCACCCGCTTTGCTCACAAGCCATGTTGGTCTGATTAGTGGTATTGTCTTGACTCACATGTCTGATCCAAATAAATGTAGCTGCTGACCACTGCCTGGTTTATTTTGTGAACTGGGGGATAGGGAATCCAGGGTTCTCTCACAATGGGTTAAACATATTTCAAGGGCAACAGGAAAAAAGGTACATTAAGCCATTTGAAAACAAAAATTTATTGCTTCTCCTTCCAAAGCTTTGTAAATTTACAAAAAAGGACCAAAGTTTACAAACTGCTTAGTTCCAACTAAGAGCATAAGAGGTGAGCACGTGCACTGCAGGGCCACCCGCAGTGCTGTGCGCTGATGTTTAGAAACAGGCTCCCCCAGACTCGGGGAGCTGCCTTCCTTACACGCCCCCTCTTGTGACATAGGTCACTGGTCAAGCTGCTGGAATGGTAGAGGTTTTTTGGTTTTGAGGGGCTTTTTTTGTTTTGCCTTCCTGCTATAAAAGTGAAATTTTCAGTTCACTTCTGAAAAATAAATTGGTCAATAAATTCATTTTGTTCTGCTTCTACTTTACACAAAGCTTCATATTCAACCCGATACCTGAAAAACAAAATTGTTAGAGGCCCTGAAAAAAGGATGAAGTAAACCAGAGACTTAATTCTAGAGAAGTAGAGGTTTAAATGATTTCAAGAAATGGTGTGAGTTCAGAATGAAGAAAGAGGCAAAGCCCTACCCAGAGCCACCCATGAGAAATCTCCAGCCCTAGGAAAGTCAGAGAGCCAGCCAACTTCGTGGACCCTTTCATGCTCAAACTACTAGAGGTGGTTTGATATTAACAAGTTTTCTATTTCCTTCCCATCAAATGTAATTTTATTTTTAAAAATCTTCAAATCAGGATGACAAGTGAGATGCTATTCCTGGGAAAACAATGAATAAGGACAAGAAGTGATCATTCCAGAAGGAAGAGTAGAAATTCAGCTGTGTAAAGAACTTGCTTTATATCATGACTTCTTACCTTTCTAGCTGCATTTTCTTTTCTGCTATTAGTGCTTGAAGTTGCTGCTGCTGAGCTTCTCTCTGCTTTGCTATAGATTTGAGCAAGTTCCAAGCACCGATGGCCTACAGTGTTGCCAGAGAAGGCCATGGCTTCGTTAAAACCCGTCTACAGCATGAAGTCCTCAGAGTGGGGAGGGGTCATCTGGGAGCTACGTCAATCTCCAGAGAGGAAAAGAAAGCAGAGCCCCAAAGCTTTTGGGTTAAATCAGGATTAACCTACTGATCACAAAGTGCCTCAAGAACTTGACAGCAGCTTTGAGGCAGGTCTAGGAGTATTCCTAGAGCCAGGCACAATGGCACATTTGGTGGTGCCATTCAGCCTTGTGCCTTTCACCAATCATACTGTAAGCCTTCATCTCTTCATTTATAAAATGAGGATAAAACCATCTACATCAGTGCTGATATGAAGATTAAAGGAGGCCAGGGGTGGTGGTTCATGCCTGTCATCCCAGCACTTTGGGAGGCCAAGGTGGGCAGATCACTTGAGGTCAGGAGCAAGACCAGCCTGGCCAACATGGTGAAACTCCATCTCTACTAAAAATACAAAAAAATTAGCTGGGTGTGGTGGCATACGCCTGTAGTCCCAGCTACTCAGGAGGCTGAGGTGGGAGAATTACTTGAACCCAAGAGGTGGAGGTTGCAGTAAGCCGAGATTATGCTACTACACTCCAGCCTAGTGAGTGAGACACTGTCTTAAAAAAGGAAATCATAAGTTCAGTAGGTTAAATGGACTAGAAGGTATTAAAAGCTTAATTAAATAACCCACCCACCCCTCTAAACAAATCAAGAGGGAAGAAGGATGAGAGGCTAGTGAACTAGGGTCCCAGGCCAAGATGTAGGCAGAAGACATGCTGATCTTACCTTCATCTTTTCATTTTCTGCTTCTTTTGCAAGTTGATCAACATGCTCAATTAAACCACCAACTATTTTCTGAAACTGGCCAATTTCTTTTAGGAAAAGAACAAAAAATAAAATATTTCTTAAGTATCATTACTCTCCCTTGGCAGAGTGCTGAGGCAGTGAGAGGGCAGAGCTGACTGCCCCTTCTGATTTGTGTCAAAATAGTTCGGAGTTGAGCCAGGCGTGGTGGTGAGCACCTGTAGTCCCAGCTACTCAGGAGGCTGAGGTGGGAGGATCACTTGAACCCACGAGTTTGAGGATGTACGCTTTGATCATGCCTATGAACTGCCACTGCGTTCCAGCCTGGGCAACATAGTGAGACCCTGTCACTTAAACACGTTGGTGCCTTTTGGCCTGTCTCCCACCTTTGGTCTGAACCTAGAGAAGGGTGGCCAGCTGGACCAGGGCATACCCGGACCTTGCGTCCCCACTAAGCCAGCTGCTGTGACCTCAGGCTTTGAAAGCTCTATGCCCTTGTTGGGCTCATCCTCCAGACAGACCCCAACCCTGCTTCCCTGGGAGTGACAGGAAGCGCTGTTGTTCACAAAAGGGCAGCCTCAGGACACAAGCACTGCCTCTGGACTAGCTACAGGTATGACACCAGATTTCAATTAACGGTGGGGATGGGGCTTCCCACTTGTAACTCACGGCATTTAAGTGCCTAATATCCCATTCATTTTTTCCAATGTGCTGCAAGTGACAAACACAATTTACTGAGGGAAAACAGGCCTAGAATGGTGTGTACAGGGCATAGCAATCACAGAAGGTTAGTGACAGAACCCGAGCTACCTTTCACAGTCACGCTCTCTCCACAACCTAGGAAGCCCAGAGAGTTCAGCAATCCCTTGCTCTAGCTAGATCTGGCTCTGTACTGGCATCGGGCTTGCTCGGCTGCTGGGATAAGAGGCTTCCTGAATATTTCTAGCCAAAAGATGACATCAGTCTGTTGAGCTGCTTCTAGAAACGTCACTGATCACTTTGACTCCAAATAATGGAGAACCTGCCACTGAGAAGACTCTGAAGAAATCAAATCATGAGTGCAAAATTCTGTTTTCCACCCCAAGCCATGGTTGTGTTCCCATGAAATTTAAGGTTTCTAAGAGCAAGAAATGAAAGATGGCATATCTAAAAGCACCCTCCCCTCCCCATCCCAGTGTTTGGTTTGACTGGTGCTCTGCTGGGGACCACACGAGAGCATAAGAGGCAAGTAGAGAAGGGTGGCACGTGGGAACTCGAGAGCCAGCAGCTCCATCGTGGCAGGGCCAAGAGCTGCAACCAGGGATGAGCATGGCGTACAGCTGGAATGGCAGCTCAAAGCCGAGTGGCACGGTATCTCCCCAAATGATACTCACTGTCCACAAAGTCTTTGCACTCTTCCTTCAGCTCTATGGTCTGCTGGGTAACCTCTGGGTCCAACACCCGCAGCTTGTTCAGTTCATCAAAGTGCAGCCCTGCTTCACCCAGGATGTCCTTGGCCATAGCTGCAAAGAAACCGGCCCAATCCCTAATCACTCCCCAGACACCCAAGGAAATTCTTGCTGCCAAGCCAGCCCCACTCCTACCGTTGGACACCAGTGCCAAAAACCCAGATGTTCCAAAGGCTCCCTGTTCCCTCTGCCACCACCTCGCTGAGCCTCACCTGTTTCCCATCCGGGTTCCCTAGAGGAGTTCTGCTCTGAAGGAGTGACAGTGGCAGTCAGGAGGAGGTGTGTCATAGGAGCAAGGGTCAGGAAAGAATAAAGTCCACTTGCTTGTCACAGGCATCGTTCATTCCACACACATTTCTTGGGTGCCTACTACATGCCAACACTACTAGATGCTGGGGGTACAAAGATGAATGCAACGCGGTCCCCGCCCTAGAAGAACACAGTTTAGCTGGGGGAAGACAGACATGGAAACTGAAAAGTCATACTGTGTTAAATGCTTGTTTAGAAACATCAGTAAGGGCCTGGGGGAGGACAGAGCCGTTCATGAAGGAGTGACAACTGAACTAAGTTGTGAGCCGTAAGTGTACTGACTTTATATATCACCAGTTATGTACCCAAAAGCACATGAGAAGGCTTCTCAAATACATACACTGGAACAACACAAAAAGCAGGTAAAAGAAGAAATCTGCATGAATTAAAAATTATGGCTAAAAAATACAAACTCAGGAGTAAGAATATTACTCAAAACGTATGCTACAGGATATTGTACACTCGCCTGAATTGGGAATCAAAGTTGGGTCATTCTCTTTCTAGCAGAAAACACAAAAAGGAATGAAGTATCAGCAAGAACATATCAAGTCAGGAGGCCAGGGATAGGTATTCCAAACAGAAAACAG
Organism: Cheracebus regulus; assembly: GCA_963574635.1. NCBI lineage: Eukaryota > Metazoa > Chordata > Mammalia > Primates > Pitheciidae > Cheracebus > Cheracebus regulus. The sequence goes on along the minus strand of CAUYQU010064756.1, from coordinate 26,953 downwards.
CATGGACAAAGGCCTGAAGTCACTGAAAAGACCGATCCTGCCTAAGAATGAAAGGAGAAAGGATGGAGCTGGAAAGGTGGGCTGGAGCCAGAGCAGGAAGACCCTGTTTGCCAAGCTAAGGAGTTTGGATTTTTGTCTGTAGGCAACAGAGAACTAACAAAGATATCTTCTCCCTTTCCAAGCCACCTTGCGTTTCTGATCCAAAGGATGCCTCCATTCTGGAAAGGAAATACTGAAAACTCACCCTCATTCTGGCTCAAAAAATTCCACACATACACAAAATTAAAAATAGCATATGACCTGTTTAAAAGGCGAGGCAATGCTAGTTACGTCTAGCAATTGGCTGCTATGCCAATTCTAAAACCCAGGTGCTCCAAAGGCTACCATCACCTGGGCCTGCACCAGCCCCTTCCCTCTGCCCCCAGTGACCCCAGCCTCACCTGTCTCCCTTCTTACTTCCTTAGAGAAGTCCTGTTCTGAATGGGGTGATTCTGGGGGTGGCTGTCCAGGTGTCACAGGAGGAGCAATGGTTGGAAAACAATTCTATTTCCAGAACTTCTGGTTTTCAAGAGGACCAGAAATCCGATGTCTCAATGTTGTATGTATATCAAAAATTTAAATTAAGGGGGAAAACCCACCAACACTTTGTGGGCCAACTAAAACATATCTATGGGCGTTCTGTATACAACTCTGGTCTTTGGCCTCAAGGGAATCCACTGATGTAAGTGAGCTAGCATCTTCCTTTTGAAGCATTTTAATCATCCGTAGCTTCCTTATAACAGGGCTTTAAAAAAAGATCTGGCTGGCTGGGTTTGGTGTCTCACGCCTGTAATCCTAGCACTTTGGGAGGTCGAGGCGGGCACATCATGAGGTCAGGAGTTTAAGATCAGCCTGACCAACATGGTGAAACCCTGTCTTTACTAAAAAAACAAAAATTAGCTGGGTGTGGTGGCACGCACCTCTACTCCCAGCTACTAAGGAGGCTGAGGCAGGAGAATCACTTGAGCCCAGGAGGTGGAGGTTGCAGTGAGCCGAGATCACACCACTGCACTCCAGCCTGGATGACAGAGCAAGACTCGGTCTCAAAAAAAAAAAAAAAATTCTGGCCAGTGAGGTACTCATGCCTATAATCCCAGCACTTTGAGAGGCTGAGGTGGGAGTATCATTTGGGCATAGGAATTTGAAACCAGCCTGGGCAATGTGGCAAAATACTATCTCTACAAAAAATTCTTTAAATAGCTGGGCCTGGTGGCATGTGCCTGTAGTCCTAGCTACTTGGGAGGCTGAGCTGGGAGGATTACTTGAGCCCAGGAGGTGGAGGCTGCAGTGGGCTGTGTTCACACCACTGCACTCCAGCCCGGGCAACAGAGTGAGAGAGACCCTGTCTTAAAAAAAAAAAAAAAAAAAAAAAAAAAAATCTTTTGCAGCTACGAGGTCATTAATCTGACCAGCTGCTCCAGAAAGATTCAAGTAACAGGAAGGAGCAAACATCTGCTTCAACTTCCACTCCCTTCCCTGAGAGCATGCATTTATTCAGAAACGCCCACTGAGTCTGTGCCGTGGGGATATGTGAAGTGCAGCAGGAGGACACAGTTCATGGGGGCGGTGTTGGAGGGGAATGCCAACAGAGGCCTTCTGAAAAAATGACGTAACTGAGACCTAAAGACTCTTCAAAAGTTTGTCAAGTGAAAGGGGAAGCAAGGCAGTGCAGGCAGAAGGAAACACGTATGTGAAGATCCTGAGGCAAGAGGAAATTTGATGCATTCCAAGAAATGAAACTGAGCAAGAGAATGGAACAGGATGAGGCTACATAGGGAGGTAAGAGCCTTCCGTGGAAGGCTTTGAAAGAGGCAGTAATGGGCAGCCAGCGGGTTCTCAGCAGACCAACACCATCAGATTTAGAAGGATGGCTTTTGTTCAGCCTGGAGAACGGATTGAAGGGAACGAGAGGGCAAGGCCCTACCTACCTTATTCAGCACTGTAACCCTAGCACCTAGCATGTGCCCACACATAACTGGCACTCAATAAATGTTTGTGGAATGAATGACCGTGGAAACAGATAGGAGACTATTACAGTAACCAAGGCTGGCAGCTGAAGACAAGTGTTCCGAGTTGACATGTTTTGTAAGTCGAGTTGATAGGGCTCAAGGACTAATTGAATGTGGGGGTTTGAGAATAAAAGGAAAACGAGTCAGGCCTGTCTCCCATGAATCTGGCTTGGCCCCTATCTGATGGAGGGGCTAGCTTAAAGAGATAGGTAAGATGTAAGAGGGGGTGCAAGGAAAGAGTTCGCAGATTCTCTACCAACTCCCACCGCACGCGTGTCTGAGCATCTGAGCAACACCTGGCCCAAGAGCCAGGATTAAGCTCCCTGAGCATATGCGGTGGCACACTCTCTGCGCCCCGGCTCTCCCAGATGCGTGCGAGGCCCTGCGAGCCGACTCTTTACTCTGTAAACTCCCCTAACTTATCTGAGCCACGGTTTCCTCATAAGATCGTCGCAAGCATCAACGCATCAAACTGCAGGCCTAAGCTGGGAGGGAAGGCACTCCCCCGAGAGTAGGGCGGAATTCCCACGTCTCTTTCCGCTCGCGACTACCTTTCTTCAGGACGCGGGCCTGTCAGGACGCGGGTCCTCTCGCCCCTGATCCGCCCGCGTCCCCCTACCCGAGGTCAGCCTACCTGCCGGCCCTGCGGCAGCAGCGCACTATAGCCCAGGCTGATGTAGACGGCAACTTCTCCCAGGTCGGCGGTAGCCGGTACCCAGCCAGCCTGTCAGGGCCACTGCCACGGCTACAGAACCCGTTTACCCACGACGTCACTACCTTCCTGACCCCGGAAGCACTTACAGCCCCCCATGCTACGGAGCCTGTTGGGAAACAGAGGCCCGAGGAGAGGCCGGGCCTACAAGACCCAGAAGCCTTAGCGCCGGCACGGCCGCCGGAAGTGGCTTTGCCCTTCTCTCACCGCGAAGACTCTCGGGGTATTCCGCCTCCACCCTTCCCGGATAGAGCGCTAGGTATGCCGGGCCTTGTAGTCTTAGGCTCCATAGCCGGCGGGGCTGGGCCGCACTCCGGGCGGAGTCAGCGAGCGCAGGATGTGAGCTCACAGCTCGGGACTGCTGTTGGGCAGGCGGCCGCAGGCTAGGGGCGGCTCGGAGTCCACTGGACCCCAGCTGAGAGGAGAGGCGCCCCCCGGGACGGTGAGAGCCGGGCCCGCCGATGCCCTCGGGGAAGGGATGGACGGCTCCTGCTGGAGCAAAGCGATCCTGGCCGGGTCCTGGGGAAAAGGTGTGGGGCTGCGTAGGGGAGATGGAGAGCTCCGATCTCTCATGGAGGGTGGGCGTGAGAACCGGTGTGGGTTTCCCGGTAGTGAGAAGTGGCCCGAGCTAGGGAAGAGCCCACACCGACCACATTTCCCAGGAATTTTTGGGTGACGCTTAACCTTTACACTTAGGGTTTCTGCTAGATCCGCCCACTCTAACCCTCAGCTTTTCCCACGCCGTCCTCCGTGTCTGGCGGATTTCTGGGTCCTTCTTCCTTTTAGACCCCACCTCTTTCCACCGCCGCGGCTGTTTACCCTTTGTTCTACTTGGGTTTCCATTAGCTTAGCTGAGTGAGCCACGGATCCGCCCCTAGCCCCAGTCATCCCCAATATCCACTCACAGAGTGCGGAAGGAAGAGCCCTGTGGCTATCAGTGGAAACTTCATTCTCACTGGAATTACCTTCTGGGGCGTCACCGGCCACAGGATTCCTGGAACCCATTGGTCTGGGCGGAATCTGATTGACGTCATCCAGGGGCTCAAAGCAATTGCTCTGTAGGAAAGGAATAGATTAGCTCTGAATCCGTCGACCTCTCTTGGCAGGCCTGTCCTTTTAGTTTCTTTGCTTTGGCAGAACAAGTAGGTGTGTTTTCTTTGATCCTGGGAAAACTGGGGCTAGACGCAAAATACACAGGGAACTTGCTAATACCTGCTAGGGAGGTAGATTTATTCCTTTGAGGTGGGAGGAAAAAGGAAAGGTGATCTCATGCCATTCTAGTGTTTCTTAGTCATTGGCAGCCTCCTGGTGAGGGCTCACCTCCCATACCCAATCCCTGTGGCAAATGAAAGGGTCTCCCAGTAAGCCGCCAGAGGAATTCACTGCTTCACACAGCACCCACTCTGGCTGTCCACTTCCTTGGACATTCTTCCCAGGGACTTACCTAAATCTTTTCAGGGACAATTTCAATCTAACAAAATGACATATGTTAAATACTTAAAATGTGCATGGCACTGTGCTAAGCACGGTTAGGGGACACAGCAGTAAACTTGGGAAACCAATGTCCTGCTTCTGGGTTGCACTTAAAAGAGATGAGCGACTCTAAACTCCTGCATGTGATGAGCAGTCAGTGAAATCATTCCACTTTTTTTCTGTCTCCATTATCACCAGTGTGGTCCGGGCCGCCATCATCTCTTCTTGCCTAGACTACTGCTTCCTCTGTCTTCCCACTTTCTCTCTTGCACCTTTACAATTCATTCTCTACCCAGCAGCGAGTCATCTTTTCAAAACACACTACAAGCAAGTCAGATCATATCACTCCCTTGCTTGCAGCCCTCCGATTTATTCATATACTATATTGCAATTAGTATAAAATCCAAACTTTGATATCATCTAGCCTTCCCTGACTTCATACCAAACCAACTTTTCCCTACTATCTGTGCATCAGCCGTTATGACCTTATTTCTGATCCTAAAACTTGTTCTTTTTGTTGTTGTTGAGATGAGATTTCCTTACGTCACCCAGGCTGACCTGCCCAGGCTCAAGCAATCATTCCACTTCAGCCTCCTCAGCAGCTGGGACCACAGGCATGAACCACTATGTTCAGCTAATTTTCTTATTTGTAGAGACAAAGTCTCACTATGTTGCCCGGACTGGTTTTAAACTTCTGGGCTCAAGCAGTCCACCTGCTTTGGCCTCCCAAAGTGCTGGAATTACAGGCATGAGCCACCACGCCCGGCCCCTAAAACTTGTTTCTAACAGGAACTTTGTTCTTACTCTCCTGTCTGTCTAGAATGCTCTCTTCAAACCTCAGCTGAAATGTCACCTTCCCAAAGATGCTTTTCCTGTTCCTCTGTCTGAATTAATGCCTCTCCCTAATCACTCTCATCACTGTTTTATTATCTTTATTGCATTCATCACCTTCTGGAATTATCTATTTACTTAGGTCCTTATTTATAGTCTCTTTCTTTCCACTAAAATGTAAGTTCCATATGGACATGACTCTCTATATTTGTTCTCTCTTGAGTACCCAGTGCCTGGCATGTAGGAGTACAATAAATGCTAACTCTTTTTTTTTTATTTTTATTTTTTTTTAAAGCCAGTCAAATTTAGCAGCTAACTCTCTTTTTAAAAATTCCTGTTAATATTATGATGCCTCAGCCAGGCGTGATGGCTCACGCCTGTAATCCAAGCACTTTGGAAGCCAAGGTGGGCAGATCACCTGACGTCAGGAGTTCAAGACCAGCCTGACCAACATGGTGAAACCCCGTCTTAAAAAAAAAAAAAAAAATTATGCCTCTTTGAACTGTTTGAAGGCAAAGACAATATCGTTTCACCATTCCCTACTGTTTAACATAGCAGGTACTCAATAATTTAATTGCTGAATGAGTTAAATGGGCTAGTATATATTAAATGCCAAGAATGGCACCCGGCGCATAGTAAGTAAGCATGCAGTGAATTTTAGATAGGTTGTTTCTTCAGCGAATGAACTTTAGTGATGCTTTAGAAAGCCAAAAACATAATATAGAATCTAAATCACGAGGAGTGCCTGGTTTTGCTTTCTTTTCTCCTCCCTCCTATGAACTCCTGTGAGTGTTTTAATTTCCAAATCACTTTATTATTTTAATTTTAATTTTTGTTTTTTAGAGATGGGGTCTTGCTATGTTGCCCAGGCTGGTCTTGACTCCTGGGCTCAAGCGATCTCCCACCTCAGCCTACTGAGTAGCAGGGAGTACAGGCATGTGGCAGCACACAGCGCACCTCATTGTTTTTAGATTTATCACCTGATCTTTTCTAGTCCTTTCTTCTGCCATTCTTATTGGGAGGTAGGAGAGTAGGGCTGAGCTCCCTCTCAGGAAAAAGAGACAAAAGTAGCCATCTATATTCTATCCTGAAAAATGGTGATAGTTTCAGGAACTTGGAACAAGGCTGGTGCCAAGAAAAGGGAAGGTCAGAAATCCCCAGCTGAAGCCCAGGTGACCTGTGCCAAGAATGCTGGCCAGCGCCCTCCACCCTGGCTCACTCCATTCTCTCCTGAAGCTGCTTTTACTTTCCTTCCTGAAGCCAGACTCTCAGTGGTGCTCAAAATAAACACTGGCGCAGACTGCTCCTGAGGCTGGAATCTTTAGAAAGGAAGTGCATCCTGTCCCTCTGGCTCCTGGGAAACTCCTAGGCTGGCCGGATTCCCAGTAGGCTTGGCTGAAAGTCTGGGATCCTGGGAACCTTGACAAGAAGGTCACTAGGATCGGCCTGGTAGATCCCTAGGGTGATCTGTTCCTCTGGCCCTCTCTGACTGGTTCCCTGGCTTTCCTTGTCTTCCTTGCTGCCCTGGGTGGAGCTGAGTCCCAGGGAGGCTGGTGAGGTGACCAGGGCAGAGATCTGGGAGACTGCTCCCAGTTCCTGGTATACTAAAATTGGCAGGGAGACCAGATGCGGTGACTCACGGTTATAATCCCAGCACTTTGGGACACTGACGTGGGAGATCGCTTGTACGCAGGAGTTCCAGACCAGCCTGGGCAACATGGTAAAACCCTGTCTCTACCAAAAAAAAAAAAAAAAAATTAACTGGGCTTGGTGGCGGGCACCTGTGGTCCCAACTACTCAGGAGGCTGAGGTGGGAGGATCACCTGAGCCCGGGAGGCAGAGGCTGCAGTGATCTGAGATGGCGCCACTGCACTCCAGCCTGGGTGACAGAGTGAGACCCTGTCTCTAAGAAAAAAAAAAGAAAACAAAATGGTAGGGACTCAGCCTCTGCCAGGGAGTGGTGCTTGGGCTTGTCAAGGAGAGAATAATACGGTCGTGTGTCTGCTTTGGTCCGCTCCTGGTCTGAGGGCTCTCTTAGCTGACTTGTGTCCTCTCTCCCATCTCCCATGTACAGCACTGAGAGTATGAGGCTGTGGCCTCCACTGGCCACTCACTTGTGACCCTTTCCACCACGGCGGAGCCTTCCAAGCCTACCTCCTGCCGTGTGGTGATCTACCTGCAGCGGGAGATGTCGGGGGACACCTGCCTGTGCCCGGCCTCGGGGGCCAAGCCCAAGCTCAGTGGCTTCAAGGGAGGAGGGCTGGGCAACAAGTACATCCAGCTCAACGTGGGCGGCTCCCTGTACTACACCACTGTGCGGGCCCTGACCCGCCACGACACCATGCTCAAGGCCATGTTCAGCGGGCGCATGGAGGTGCTGACCGACAAAGAAGGTGAGGCGTCAGGGCTTGCTGCGCAGGGTGGGGAGGGCAGGAGGGGTTCCCAGGGAAATGACCAGATCTAGAATTCAGGGTCACTTTTCCTCTTCACCTTGTGGAGGGTGCAGTCCCTAGCAGAGCTTCAGAATTCTGTGAAGTTGTGCATGGAGTGCTGTATGTTTATGCATTTTTCAGGAACAAAAGCCATCCTTTTAAAATATTCAAATAGGACAAGATTCTCATAGGGGCCATCACCTTAAGACTGGGTAGCGGGCAGAAGCTAGCAGTGGCCGGTGGCTTCTGTGTTGGGCTGGCCCTGGCGCCCTGAGCCTAGGCCCCAGCGGCATCCACAGCCTGGCGGGCTGACTCTCCCCTGGGGTGTGCCAGTTCTGGGTTTCAGGGAGGAAGGGTGAAGAGCAGCCATGGGCCTGAGTGCTGGAACCTCCATCCCCACCTCCGTCACCCTGCACGAGGGCTCTGTGCTTGTGGAGCCTCTTTCCTGCCACCTACCATCTGCCACCAGCTCGTCAGGTGGCCTTTGGTGCCTTGGAGGTCCCTGGTGGCAAACTAATCCTGTAGGGCCGTCTGCACCCCTAGGCTGGATCCTCATAGACCGATGTGGAAAGCACTTCGGCACCATTTTGAATTACCTCCGAGATGACACCATCACCCTCCCTCAGAACCGGCAAGAAATCAAGGAATTGATGGCTGAAGCAAAGTATTACCTCATCCAGGGGCTGGTGAACATGTGCCAGAGTGCCCTGCAGGTACATGGGTGGGGTGGGCAGATGAGGTCAGGAGTTGCTCCTTCTTGTGGAATGGAGGACTCTGGTTCCTGGCAGGTTGTGTGGGAGGCGTGGTTGGTGAGTGCATACCTAATGAGGCGAGTGAGATGTCGCCCAGGCCCACCAACCTGGCTACCAGGTGTTCACACTTGGCAGTGTGAGTAGGCCCCGCTTCTGGTTTCTATGCTTTGATACCTGGATTTTTGGTTTTCTTTCTTTCTTTTTTTTTTTTGAAACAGGGTTTCACTCCTGTCACCCAGGCTGGAGTGCAGCGGTGCGATCTCGGCTCACTGCAACCGCTACTTCCTGGGTTCAAGCAATTCTCCTGCCTTGGCCTTCGGAGTAGCTGAGACTACAGGCACACACCATGGCACCCAGCTAATCTTCGTATTTTTTGTAGAGAAGGGGTTTCACTATGTTTCCCAGACTGTCTCGAAGTCCTGGGCTCAAGTGATCTACCTGCCTCAGCCTCCCAAAGTGCTGGGATTACAGGAATGAGCTACCACGCCCAGACTGGATCTTAGGTTTTCTAAATGGGGTCTATTTCCAGCTGGCAGTTTCTATTGCCAGGGGCCTCATGATCTGTGTCTGACACTTCCTCACCAAGCAGGGGGTGGCCATGACAGAGGGGCCTTAGAGGTACTGGGCTAAGCCTGGGAAGCAGAAGATCCCAAAGAGGGTTCTCTGTTGTGTGTCGCCCAGGACAAGAAGGACTCCTACCAGCCCGTGTGCAACATCCCCATCATCACGTCCCTGAAGGAGGAGGAGCGGCTCATCGAATCCTCCACCAAGGTACCGGGACCTGGGAGGGCTGCAGGCCGGGGAGGCCGGCCCCGTCCCAGCCCTCACTCTGTCCTCCTCCGCAGCCCGTGGTGAAGCTACTGTACAACAGAAGCAACAACAAGTATTCCTACACCAGGTAGGGTGGCTCAGAGGGCTGAGCAGCCGGAGCAGACAGCAGGCAGCAGACCCAAGGGAAGCCTCGTGCACTCCCAGCATGGTCGGCGTGGGTCTGGGCTGGGTCTCGGAACGGGTTGTGCTAAGTGGGGGAAGAACAGAAAGTAGAAGGGAAATTGGGACAGAGGCTTTTAGAACTCGGCAGGGTGCCCTGGCTGGGATATAAATGATTGAAGGTGAAATGTGCCCTCAGCATGCATCACGAAGGCAGCATGGCAGGTGTTTTCACACGTGTTATCTTACTGGGTGGCGGGGATGCTAGGAGGCTGGTAAGCTGGGAGTCCCCTGAGCCAGCCTGTGTAGTTCACACTGGGCTGATTCCCTCCCCACACCCTCCAGCCCATGTCCTCTCCATAGGCCACAGTTAGGTAGACGCAGGTGGCTGCAGGTTCAGAGTCCCAAACCCTCCATATGACTCCCTGTGGACAGGCACATTGCCACTGTCACCCCCACAGTAAGGGAAGGAACACCTCCCACTGAAATAGCAGCGTCGCCTCCTTCCTTCCAGGCTTAGTGAGGGGAGACCTCCCTCAGTTGTCCCTGCTTTGACTTAAAACCAACTCAGTTCCTTTTCCTCGCAGGCCCCCCAACCCAGAGGGTGCCCCGTGGCCCTTTCTGTCCTGGCCTCCTGGCGTCTTGCTTTTGTTTCAGCAGGACAGGACGGAGGAAGGGAGGGAGGGAAGGGCCTCACCTGCCCTAGCACCTTGCCTTGGGCTGCAGCCTCATTCCCAGGCCTCCTGGCCCTCGTGGGTTTTTCAGCAACTCTGATGACCACCTGCTGAAAAACATCGAGCTGTTTGACAAGCTCTCCCTGCGCTTCAACGGCCGTGTGCTCTTCATCAAGGACGTTATTGGCGATGAGATCTGCTGCTGGTCCTTCTATGGCCAGGGCCGTAAGCTGGCAGAGGTGTGCTGCACCTCCATCGTGTATGCCACAGAGAAGAAGCAGACCAAGGTTCGGGGCTTCCCCCTGCATGGGTCGGGGAGGGGAGGACACATACCCGCTGTGAGGGGCATGGTCGGGGTGTGACCAGCAAAAGGCAAAAGGGACACACACTTGGCTCTTTTTTCCAAACACAACGTGCTGGGCAAGGACAAAGCCAGAACACAGGGTGTGGGGAATGGACAGGAGCCACTTTGTTCCTGACAGCTCAGGGCAGGGGCCGCTGACCAGCAGGGAACAGCCTGGTACAGTGGGAAGGACTGGGTCTTTGAAGTTGACCCACTTGCCAGTTTTCTGACTTTGGATATGCCACTTAAGCCACCTGGGCCTCGGGTTCCTCATTTGCAGACATGGGGATGACAGTATGAATTGAACGAGATGTGAAAAGGATACAACTCTTGAGAGCAGCAGTGTGGTGTAGAAATAGCTTGGGCTTTTGTGTTAGAAAGCTGTTCAGATCTCCTATCTGAGCCAGGGAGAGAGGTGGGCACATCACTTGAGCCTAGGAGTTCGAGACCACCCTGGGCAACATGGTGAAACCCTGTCTCTACAAAAAAATACAAAAATTAGCCAGGCATCATGGCACATGCCTGTAGTCCCAGCTACTACTGATCAGGAGGCTGCAGTGGGAAGATCCCTTGAGCCCAGGAGTTTGAGGCCAGCCTAAGCAAAATAGCAAGACTCCATCTCCAAACACTCTTAATAATAAAATGAAATCTCCTCACTGGCCCCCACTAGCTGGGGGTTTCTGGCTAATCAACTTACTGCCAGGTACACATGAGGCATTTGATAGGTGACAGTTATCAGAAACTCAGCTGGCCTCTCCCCCAGCCTACAGTCAGCTACCCCAGAGAGCAGCTGCCTCCTGTGAGTGCATGTCCTGAGATGACTGCTGGGGTGGATAGCAGGTCATCCAGGAAGGGCCACATGGGTGTGAAGAGCTCAAAATAGCCAGACTTGCCACACACTTTGCCGACCCCCAGACTACTCGGGTGCCTTCAGCTGGGAGGTCTGCAGAGGGTTTGGGGAAGTGCAGCTTACAGGGGGCTGCTTCCTCCCACAGTTTTTGGTGTAGGGGTAGGAGGGAGGGCAACAGCATGGATGGTTCCTGACCCTGTCAGTGGCGTAAGGGTTCAGGGGCAGGTCTCTGGCGGCTGGTGACACTGCAGCGGAAGTGGCAGCAGCACCTGGCATCTTCCTAAGTGTGTTCTCTTTCATGAACCTTGTGACCCCTCACAAAACACCTGCAAGACATGCAGGGCTAGAGCCACTCTCCCTATGTGACAGATGAGAGAACAGAAGCTGAGTCCAACACACCAGGTCAGGCAAGAATTCAGATGCTTGACTGCCTTCCCTTTCTCTTTCCTCCAGGCAGGTCATGGCAGCGACACACTGGGTCGAGCAGGCAGAGAAAGGCAGTGAAACCACTCAGCAGAGCAGCTGCTCTCTGTGTGTCTCTGTTTGTGGTTTGCTGTGTGCCAGGCTTCTGCTGAGCAGTCACATCTTTCCCATAACATTGACAGCAACTCTAAGGGGTTGAAGTGAACTATCCTTTACATATGGGAGCTGCAGCCCAGAAGGGTTCAGCCCAAGGCCCCACAGCTAGCAAGTGGTGGAGCTGTGTTTGGACATAGGCCTGGCCTGCCCTCTATCCCTGCCAGTCCCTTGACCTCAGGCTGGGGCAGGGGTGCAGAGGGTGTTGGTCTTCCCTGTCTTCATGTCTGTAGAGCACATGCCCTCACCCCGCCTTCGGAGGGAGGCCAGCTCCACCTGGAGGCGGACCGCCACTTGTCATGAGAGGCAGCAGAGGCCCTATGGAGCCTCAGGGCCAGCAGCTCTGACATGCGGCTCCCTCTCAAAGATGAAACCTTGCTCTGTATTCTTCCTCCCTCACCCCAGGTGGAATTCCCAGAGGCCCGAATCTATGAGGAGACACTCAACGTCCTACTCTATGAGACTCCCCGCGTCCCTGACAACTCCCTGTTGGAGGCCACAAGCCGTAGCCGCAGCCAGGCATCCCCTAGTGAAGACGAGGAGACCTTTGAACTGCGGGACCGTGTCCGCCGCATCCACGTCAAGCGCTACAGCACTTACGATGACCGGCAGCTCGGCCACCAGTCTACCCATCGCGACTGACCAGACCGTCAGGGAGTCACAGCACAGGAAGCCCTGTCTCCCGTCTTGTGGAACCCCGCCCCATTGGCCACCCCATGCTGCTGCTGGCTGGGTCTCTGCTCCAGCACCCAGAGGCATGACAGGCCCTGCTTGGAGGTCAGAAGGTCTGGAGAGGGGAGGGACCACATTCCTCTGCCCTGCCCCTGAGCATTTCTGGATGACTGAGACCTGTCCTGTCTGCTAACCATCGCCCTTCCTGCCTGACAGGGAGCTGCTGCTTTTCTGGGGTGGACAGACCCACCTCCTGCTGAGAACATTCCCCTAGGCCCTCTGCGGAAGGGCTGAGGCCCACAGAGAATGGGTTCATTCTGGGGGTAGGCGGCTCCTGGTGCTGTAGGGGCCCAGTTTCATAACAGAAGGTGGGACGTGTTTTTTCCTAAGGTGTTTGAGCACAGGCTTGATAAGTTTGGTTTTTTATAAATAATCTAGGAAATTAATAGTTCTAAGTCTAATAATGAGGAAACTGGGCATTTCTTTTGCCCTCCAGGGTGCCAAGACCCTGTATATGACAGAACCCATGGCCCTTCTCCATGCCTGTGGGACCTGTTTCTTTAAAGCACTTTGTACTGTTATTCAGGAGGTTGATATTCTCCCTGACCCACATCTTTCTACCCTAATCCCCACTTCCCTGCAGAATCAATCTGAGGGAAGGGATAAAGAGGAAGCAATAAAAAAAAATCCAACAGAGCAGCTCTGGCTTTGCCAGCCTGGCTAGCAGCTCGGAGTGCACCAAGGAGGGAAGGATGGCTAAGCTGGGACCTGTGGTCCTAACAGGGTGCCTGTGCAAAAAGACATTTCCCCCCCTCCAATCTTAGAGTTACATTAGTGACTCCTAGGTCTAGCATGGCTGCTCTTTGTCATTCACTTGAGTGCCCCTGGCTTCCAGCCATGCTGTCCTCACATACGGTAAAGCCAAAGAGCTGTCACAGGGGCCAGCAACACAAGCCACGGCAGGAAGACCATGGAGCCTGTGGGCACTGCATGGTGTTGGTTGGCACGCCCATCAGCCGAGGACAGTAAACTCAGAGCCCGGTGCTCCCGGCAGCCCCTGCACAGAGGTGGCACATGCTTGGCCATACATCTACTCCCTGCTCGCACTATCCATGCTTTTGGCTTGTCCTGGCTGGGGAGGTGGTTCTGCCCAGCGTCTCTGAACGCAGGATGAGACAGGAGCAACTGAAGCACCTTGAAGGCCTTCATTCCTTGTTGGGTAACTCAGCCATGGAGACGCCAAGCACTAGCCAGGGGGGTGAGTTCCTCTTTAGGGCTTTGGTTTTCATTCCTTTTTGTTTGACATGACCAAACAAGAATACAGCTTATCTGAATTTTTTTCTAAAGGAATGCTGTCAGGGAGGGCGCTGTTCTGCCAGCCTAACAAAGCACCATAGCCACGTACAGTACCCACTTTCCACTCTGGAGAGAACACAGGTTATCAAGTTCATCCCTCTTGACTACTCTTATGATAGCTGATGCCACATGCCAGACCCAGGGTTAGACATTCATAAGGACCTGAAGTGATATGATGGGACAGGGGCAATGGGACTTTCTCATCAGGCATTTTATGTTAGTCACAGTCTTGAATGTATATAAATAGCACTAAGACTCTCAGGTCAGTTACGAGTGATTAGCCACTCGTTCTTCTAGCCCTCACTGAGGTAACAAGATAAAGACAAATCTATTTATTTGGCCAAATTCAGTCTTTGACTTTGTGGCTTTCCCACAGAGACTAGAATGCGTCAGCCTGAGACCACTGGCCTATTTTCTCAGCTGCCCTCTTGAGGTTCTTTAATACTGAAATTCCTAGCACCCCACTGAGGTATTTTGATGCTTGCCTTTGACCTCCCCATCCCCTTTTGTCCCTGCTTACTGCTTTGACATTCACATCCTCAATGTCTGGATCTTTCTTGCCAAGAAAGCACAGTAGCCTGGGAGAGGGCATTTATCTTCTCTAAAAATCTCTCCTTTAGGAAAATACTAACATTGAACTCACTGACATGATTTTAACTTCTTTAATCAGACTTTGTGGCTTAAAAGTTTGGGGGTTTTCTTTGAAAGTTTACAGCTCCATTCAGAAAGCAACTCTTGGCTGTGTGCATTTTTCAACTCTTAGCAGCCCAAGGGTAAGTAAACAAAAAAGTATGGATTAAGGTCAAACTTCCGTGTCAGTTTCTGAGAAACCTGGCAGCCTGCTGTTAACAACACAGACCAGTATTGGGTTTTATTGAATTTGTTATGTGACCAAGGTTGGCCTGAAGGATAGTGCAGGTCATGAGCACGAGAGAATTTTTCCTTTACCACATAACTGTAATACTTGGTTGCTCAGCATGAGCGATGGAAGCAAACACTAATTTCTAATAAAATTAAGTTACACTCAAAGGTACAGAGCCATGTTTACAGTGAGCAGGGCTTGGCCAGCTCACAGTCATGGGCTGAGTTTACCACCTGACCTTGCATTCTAGCTAGGTCATAAGCGCAACCATACTGTTGCCCTGCAACCCCAGCTCCCCCTGGAGGAGAACTAAGGACAACACTAACAGGGGCTGGAACTGTGATTTACTATTAAGTCAAGAAAATGACCTCTAACAATCCCTGCAGTGGCGGAGAAGAAATCCTAAGAATTGGGGCAAGATGCAGCACGATTTATCTCTGGCTCTTGAACATCTGAGAGAGGCTCAGGAAGTAGCTTTGCTTAGTCATCATCCATACCTAAAGCTGCTCCTCGGGCCACATTCCTGCCTTTGTGGTCTGGATGCTTGGCAGTCATACTCAGGGCGGGCACACCCCTTGCTCCAGGAAACCCGACTGGCTTGCCTCACTCCTCTCCTGGGCCCAGCGAGGCCAGAGATGATAATGGTTGGTCAGTGCTAAGAGCCTGGCCATTCCAACCCTGACACTGGCTTCCCTCTCTTCATTTGGCAGAAGGTAAAGTGAATAAGAGTCCATTCCAATGCCCTAGTCCCCCAACTAGCTGAGAGGCACAGTGACCCTGGGTGATGTCCAGCCAGTCTCCAGGCTGAGAAGGAAATGGGCACATGCCCTATCAGGGGGGCAACTCCCTGGAAGGGCAGCAGAGAAAGCAATCAAGGGTGCCCACTGGACTCCAGGAGCAGAAATGGCGAGGATGGTCAAGCGTGCACTGGTTTACTGATCAAACCTCACAGGCCAGGAAACTCCTCCAGGCCTGTGGCAGCTGAACACAGTTCCTTGGTGGAGAGGTTTACTGGAACATGGTGTAGGCCTTGAGGAGGCTTATGAGGAGGCCGGCCTTGGAGGAGTCCCACATGGGTCTTCTGAAGAAAAGTTATACCACCCCTCCCCCCAAAAAGAACCCCACAATCAAATTAAGAGACCCACTGTGGCCCGTGATGGGGAGGGAGAAGAGTTCTGCAGCAATTCTTCCTGATGACCGAGCCTGGGCACTTGGGGCCTCAGCTGGCCTACCAGTGAAGGCCTGAGGGTGGTGTCTTCTCATCTTTATTGCTTTCCAGAGAGAAGGGAGGGATCCGAACATCAAAGTGGGAGCCATCAGGTCTTTCGAAGCGGAATGTGCCCCTGCAGGTCAGAGAGAAGTTAGACGAAGCCAGAGCTGAGGCCCTCCTAAGGATCTGGATGGCCCTAGGCCCTCAGCTGCCAGCCACAGAGGATGTGTGAGCCTGAGCTCTCTTCTGTCTAGCTCATGACAAAATGACTGGTCCAGAGACCCAAGAGCCCCTCATGGTTATCCATGAAAAGAAAAATGCAGCTGTGATGGCTCACACTAATAACCCCAGCACTTTGTGAGGCCAAGGTAGGCAGATCATCTGAGGTTGGGAGTTTGAGACCACCTTGGCCAACATGGAGAAACCCCGTCTTTACTAAAAATACAAAATTAGCCAGGTGTGGTGGCACATGCCTGTAATCCCAGCTACTTGGGAAGCTGAGGCAAGAGGATCGCTTGAGCCCAGGAAGAGGTTATGGTGTGCAGAGATTGCGCCATTGCACTCCAGCCTGGGCAACAAGAGTGAAACTGTCTCAAAAAATAGAGAAAAACACAGCTGTCCAGATTCTGGCCTTTACATACACACTGCATAAACTACTCAGTTGCATTTTCAGGTTAAGGAGTGAAACAGCAAGGAAAAATCCCAACTATATGAGCAACTCTGCAGCATCAAATCACCAGACCTCTTTGGCCTAAGTCCTCAGTCCACCAATCATAAGGAACTGAGAAACAGGCAGTAATAGAAAGTCAGACAAGTCTCCCACAATAAATAGCAGATAAGCCTCCCTCTAAGAATGTCACTTGGCTTAGAGTTAATGGCAAGCTCTAAGCTCTTACTTTTCTGACCTACAGCTTCTGTCTGTGGAGCTGGGTGGCCCCTGCTGCTGCACACTCACTCACCACATGTGCCCACTAGAAGCCTGCAGCGAGACATGGCTGCTATACTGGAACGCGGGCTGCTCCTTGGATAACACCGGTTCCTGAAAGGGTTTAGGCAAAATGGGTCAGGCCAAGCCCCAGGGACATGTTTCCTGTACCCCAGGGTCACGTGCTGACTGCCAGTTCATCAAGACTGGATGTCCCCCACCCAGCCAGCACCACAGCAGGCACTCCCACTGCATGGTACACTTCCTGCCAGTACGTTCTCCCACAGCATGGCCATTTGGCCTGGGCCTTTTATCCTGGCTCTGGGAAAGACAGACTGAATGTCTGAGGGTGCTGTGCAAAGATTCTGGGCAAAGGACCTCCTCTACAGCCTGGAGAACACAGTGAGACCCCATCTTCACACACAAAAAAGTTTTTTTTAATTAATCAGGCGTATCTGCTACTCAAGAAACTGAGGTGGAGGATTGCTTGAGCCCAGGAAAGTAAGCTATGGTTGCACCACCGCACTCCAGCCTGGATGACAGAGCAAGACCCCGTCTCTAAAAACAAAGAACCTAGTGTGGAGATACCCCCTCCAATGACCATTCACGCATGCTAAGTGACAGGTACCATGGCAGGTACTCTGCAAACCTCTGCTGCCTTAATTCTCCTGGTGATCATAAGATAATTGGTGTGATGCACATTTTAGCAGTAAGGAACTAAGATTTTGGTTAAATAACTTGCCCAAAGTTATGCAGTGAATATATAACTCAGCTGGAATTTGAAGTGACTAGCTAAATCCAAACCCCTGTTCTTACTCACTTTGCCACCTGCCTCCCCAGTCTCCGCTGACTTGGATAAATGCCTGTTGAATGTGGCCCCTGACACCAGTACTACTTGTGACTTTATTTCTCAGGAGACAGGGCTGAGTAGGCAGGGATTATAAAGTCAGATCTTTTCAAGGACCAGCAGGGGATGTAAACGTATAAACAGGCAAAGAGGAAAGACCACAGGGAATGGTGGGGGTGCATGCCCCACCTGACGACATTCAAATTTTGTTTTTTAAAAGACACTATACCAGTTTTAAAAACTACACAAGTTTTGACTTCAGACTCACTTGGGTTTAAATCTAGGCCCTGCCACTGCTAGCTATGGGACCATGGGCTAGTTATTTAACTTCTCGGTCTCACTCTCTTCATCTATGAAATGGGTTTTAAAAAATCTATCTCATGGAGTTGTTATAAGATTTTTAACCCAAAACAATGCAATGTGTTCACAAAGTGAGCCTCTGTCTCTAACCACAAAGGAGAAGGAAGCCATGTACTAAGTCCCCAGGCTGGCCACACAGAATTACTGGACCAGGGATGCTCACCCTGCCCACTACCCCTCGACCTCGCACTGTCTCCAAGGTGCCGGAGAGACTGAATATCCTCCAGTGCCGCTCCCGGAGCTGTACCACGTCACTGTCAAGGTTCTCCAAACGGATACAGTAGCGCCACTGAGAGGATATGGGACAGAGTTTAAAGAATAAACTTTGGGTAACCCTCCCAGAATTCTGTACAGAGCAAAAGTCAACAAAGCTGACATGTGCACTGCACAAGTTCCACTCCCGCCAGGAGGTGAGCTCCCCTACCTCCACCCTGACACCCAGGCATACCCACAAGCTCCCCTTCTCCCTGACAGAGACACTCACCCAGTACACGTGGGAATTCTGAGCTTCCTAGGGAGAAAACAAAGACAATTTAAGTCCCACGGGGCAAGACCAAGTGTGTTCCAATCAACATCTCTCCAATGTAGTTGATGTATTCCAGGAAGGTTGCAGACAGACCAAGCTGCAAGTATCTGTGGGATAAGGATGATAGCTGGACCATGGCCTATAAGCCCACAGGGAGGCAGCATCCCTGTTCCTGGTCTCCCCCCTTCTCATCCCTTCAAGATCATCAACAGAGCTGGATGCCAACAGAAATCAGCTACAGGGCTCTTACCTTTTTCACTGCCCTCCTGGCCAGCCCTGCCTCCTATCACTGCTGCCTTGGGCCCCTATCCTCCTACTGTCTTCCATTACTGTCCCTTACTATAATACTTTAAGGTAGCCGCCTCCACTACTATGAGGTCCTGGAAGACAGGAACAGTGTTTCATTTACATTTGTATCCAAGCATGCACTGATTATATACACACTTTTCTGACCGCAGCTTCTGTCTGTGGAGTTGGGTGGCCCCTACCGCTGCACATGCTTACTGCCAGGCAATGTGTAAGTGTGCATATGTGCAAAAAGTGTGATGCCTACACTGATTTATATTATGTGTATATTCTTCATAAACATGGCTCCCTTTGAGCAAGAGGGAAGAGACAGGATAAAGGACTCCTTCCTGGGATCTATGAGTTTCCCTGCCTGCTCTAGGTCTTGGTGTCAGCCATTGTCAAGAGGCTACTCAACCCCACTCAACACATGCCACCACTTTGGAGCAGAACCACAGGAACATAGTTTATATTTAGACTACGCTCCCCCAGCATTCACCTTGAGGACACCATACAGAACCTGGAGGCTCAGGTCAAAGCTTAGGCCTCCGAGAAGCCTTCCCTGACCTCCCTTCCACTTAGCACAATGTACAGGGATGTGTTTTATAAATATAAACAAGGAACATGGTTTATATTTAGACTCCCCTCCCCTAGCAGTCACCTTGAGGACACCAAACACCTTGAGGCCTACCCCTGCTAGAAGGAGTCCAGGCTGGCCACATACCCTCATGCCCATGTAGAAAGGGATGACAGTGACACGTATGTTCTCAGTTGTTTCCCGGTGAACATCGGAGAGCTCGAGCCAGGGGTGATTCTTCTCTTGCCAGGCCCTTAAGGTCTCCCGAGCCACAAAAGGGGGTGCTGGGGCAGGATACAACTGGTTAGTCCAGGCTAACAGTCCAGTGTGATTGCCCCTCCTAGAAAACCTTTCCAAGTGGAGGCCCAGGCAAACAGGATGCTCATACATGAAGCAAAAGTACAGGCTGGAAGAAGGTACAGGACTGCTACTAAGAACAAGCCCTGAGGAGCTAGTATAATAATATGGGAAGATAATCGGACTGGAAGTTAAGAGGCCTGGTTTTCAGCCCTCACTCTGCTACTAACAACCCTGAGTCACTTGTCATCATCCCTGAGCCTCAGTTTCCATATCTGTAAGAAGATAACAGCCATCTGCCAGGTATGATACCTACGAGGTATGACAGTCTAATAGGAGGCTGAAAAAAGTGTGGAAATAGAGCTTTGGAATTTCTTTTTTTTTTTTTTTTTTTTGAGACGGAGTCTCACTCTGTTGCCCAGGCTGGAGTGCAATGGCACAATCTCCATTCACTGCAACCTCTGCCTCCCAGGTTCAAGTGATTCTCCTGCCTCAGTCTCCCGAGTAGCTGGGATTACAGGCGCCCGCCACCATGCCCAGCTAATTTTTGTATTTTTAGTAGAGACAGGGTTTCACCAGGTTGGCCAGGTTGGTCTCAAACTCCTGACCTCAGGTAATCTACCCACCTGGGTCTCCCACAGTGCTGGGATTACAGGTGTGAGCCGCCGCGCCCGGCCCTGGAATTATTTTCATGATATTCTTTGATGAAAAGGCCCTCCCATTCCACCTCCCCTTCTTGAAAGAGATTACCTTTTGTCTGGTCATACAGAAGAAATCTTTCAAAGAGCTCATGTTGGATGGGAACCTGATCAGTGGAGGTGTAGGGGAGGATGTCTTCATGGCTGACATAGTCCAGGCCTGGCACAGAGATGCAAAAGACAGCGAAACTCACACAGGAGAGGAGAGAAATGGGGCTGAGAAGAAACATTTCCTGGCCTTGTCCCAGTATGGGATAACCCTGGTATCATACCTCTCAGCATCATAATCCCTCCCAGTGGATGACAGGACATCAGAAGCCTCTCCCTGAGACACAGCAGACCCCTTCTTGACAGGCACCATTCAAATGCTAACTACTCACCTGGGATGGCATAGAGGGCCCGGCTGTCATCATGGTTAGCCAAGAAGGTCACAGCTTCTGTCTGAGATCTCTGAGACTAAGGCAAGAAGTGAATCAGGGCTTTGTTGGCCACTGTGCAGTCCAAGGCCTTGGGGACCAGGACTGACCTGGGCTCTGTTTGACCTCTTTCCCTCCCTTTGTCCCCATTGGAATGCAGGGCTTTTCCATGGAGAGGACCCCCAGGCCCAGTCATCTTGCTTACTTACTATATGTGGGCAGTCACGGGCATCAATCAGCACCTGATAGTAAGTATGAGTTTTGCCTTTCACCTCCTTAGAGCCATGGCCAGCAGGGTTCTCTGCTCTGTGTGGCAGGAGAAGGAGGCCAGAATCACCCCAGGAGAAATGGAAGCTGTGCTTGACTCAACTCCCTACCCCTCTTGACCTAAACAGGCTGGTCCCTGATCTCAAGGGACTTTAGCACCAGCTGGACACCTACTGTGCAGCACCTCAGCCCAGCTGCTCCTCAGTTGGGGCAAACAATAGAGCATGGAAGACCATGGTATGGAGCCATCGTGTGACGTGTGGATGCCTCTTAAAAGAAGGCGGCCTTGCTGAGAAAATCAAATGGCCACCTCATTCCCCAGGCCCCAGAGTACCCTTGTCTTCTTACATCCCAGGGGCTGTGTGTGATCATTTAATGGAGCTGAGCCTTTTCTGTTTTAATGTATTCTAGGGATGATGTGAGATTCAGGGAAAGACTCCAGCTGAACATCAAGAAATCAAGAAGACTTTTCCCCCAAATGCCCTCTAGGGTACTCATAATGAAAATTAGGAATGGCTTAGGAAAGCATTCTTGGGAAGCCTAAAGGGACTCTCTTACTATCCCTGAGCACTCAGCACTTTTGTCTCCATGGGTCTTAGTTAGCTAGAGAGGTACTCTAGGGATGTTTCCAAGGCCCAGGAGGATGCTGTCTTTACCCCTGGTACCCCAAGGACATATGTCTGCCATCTCCTCCTGAGGATACTGTGAGGCAAAACGACAGGAAAACTTACTTTTCTGGAGCTGCAGAAGCCACATCCCGGTCATACAGTCTGGCCTGCCAGGGAAACAGGACAACACCTCGGTAGCCAAAAACACTATGAAGGAAAAGCTGGGAGGAAAGAGGGGCCTCCGTGAGTCTGCAGTCCAGCAAATCCATCCAGGTGGGACCCAGACCACAAAGCAGCACAGACGGAGGCAACTCCAGCACAAGGTCTTGCTGACTTTTCTCTTAAAGTCTGTGATCAACCAGACCAACGCTGGAACACTCTTATTTCTTCTTTACCTGGCTAACTGTACTCATTCTTTACGTCAATGCTCAGACCTCCAGAAAGCCTTCCACTTATTAGCACAATGTCCAGCCACTGGCCATTTGCATATCATTAATTCTCTTCTAGACTATAAACTCCACGATGGCAGGAATCATGTCTACTTTGCTTTCTGATTTAACCCTAATACACAATGCCTGGTCCACTGTAGGCACACAGAAAAAAAAAAAAAGTTGAACCAGCAGAAAGTCTTCCTTACCTACAATGTCCTAGAAGGGCCTAAACCTATCCCAGTGGACCCAGAACAGAGCTGATGTAGAAAAAGAACCACACACCCAGAGTTTACCACACTGCAGTCAGTTTTATTATGGCAAAGCATCAAAGGTTTACTTTTCTGAAAGCTCCCTCCACTGGCTTCCCACCATCCACTATGTTAGAGAAATCTTTAGCAACTTGGCCAAACCTCACTATGGTCCACACCATCCTTGTCCACACTAACTTGGAAGGAGAACCCAATGACACAAGTACATTCAAATGTAGGAGAACAGAAACCCTATCTATAAAAATTTGATTCTGGTCTGGCACCAAACATCAAGGTACAATGAACAGAAAACCATACCATATAGGCCTATGACCCAATCTGACTCCTTTCAGAAGCAGAGCACTCTATGAAAATGAAAGACAACCCAGCCCAATACTCACCTGCCCGGTCTCATATTTTCCATTCTGTTTTGGCACCTCAAATACACCGACTGTCTCCAGCACTTTGCCCTCTGGTCGGTTTCTGAGTAGGAAGGAAAAGAACAAGCAACAGAAAAGCTGAGAAGGTAATGGCTACTTATCCATCAGAAAAAGCTCCTGAGGATACTAAGGGGCCTAGGGGATGACAGCATAGAAGGGTTTGGGGTAGTGGGGCCAGCTGGAACAGGAAAGGCTTTCCTCTTCCTTGGTGAAAACCTCCCCAGTCTCCCAGTGTTAGATGTGACCGCTCCCACGTTACTGCCTTCTCTCTCCACATGGCATTCTTCATATCATGCCCTTGCACTCTGCTCAAATGTACCCTGCTCTTGTTTCTTCCCTAACCTACCCTCCTGACCTCCCATAGCACTTTAACTATCTTGCTCACTTTTTCTGGAAAGGGAACATCTTTTTTTCTTCTTTCTTACATTTTCTATATCACAAATCATCAAGCAATATCCTGCCCACTTTACATTCCAATTGTGTCCATGCCTTATCTTTACTAAAGACTATCAATTCCCTGGGAGCAATGCCTGAGTCTGATTAGCCAGTACTGCCCCCTCAGAGCCTAGTGTAGAAGAGGCTCAAAAAATATTTGTCCTGTATTGTAATTCCATGTCCATCTCCCCCTCTAAGCTGTAGCCCTTACATTGTCCTTGAAAAGCTTAATTATCTCTAGATTTCCTACTGCACCTGGCGGTCTCTCAATATCGTTTTTGTTCATATTCTCGCTGGGGTCTTAAATTGCAAATAGCTATCATCTCTGGCCAATATCAGTATCTAATATCAGCCACGAAAAACTCAGCACTGTCAGTCACCACTCTGAACAGGGCTGCTCTTTCTAGGAGCACTTCAAATAAAGGTTGTTTCTACTGTTTTGATGATGTGGATGTGAACTTTATGCTTCCTCCCACTGATCCCTTGGCCCGTTTGATCCGCCTGTCCCATTGGCGAAGACACTTTCCACACCATCCCCATGGCCGCACACCCCTTTCCCCAAGTCACCTATAGAAACTCGATCTCCCCAGAGTCACTTGGAAACCTGCGGCCTACGAGGGTCCACACCCGAGTCTCATTTCCCACCTCTAGCATCTTTCTGAGGGAGACCGTGACCGAATCTGAAGGCTGAGGGTTCAAGCCAAAGACCTAGGGCTGAATTAAAAAGCTGCCCTCCGATAGCGGTGCTGTGGACCCCAGCCGGGGAAGTAGGATTCACTCGGGGAGGGTAACCTGTTCTCCCTCAGAGCCAACCCTGCACAACGAGGGCTCTGGGCCGCGTTGGCGTCCCTGCTCCTGGCACACGTCCCAGACAGCGCAGGTCGACTCCCTGCTCGGGACCCTCTCCGGGGTCAAACTCCAGTCCCCCTCAGCCGGTCCGGACACCTGGCCTCTGAACTGGCCGGGAACACGCTCCCTAGGCTACAAGCTCCGTCCCCGAGCCCCCTGGCTCCGTCCCTCACCGGGACGAGAGGTGCCTCCGCGTCGTCGTGGTCGCCGCTGGCGAGAAGGCCCCAGTTCCAGCCGCCGCGCAGAGCGGCCTCGGCCACCGGGCCCCAGTCAGCGACCGGGACCACCAGCGGCTGCCCACGGCCAGGGCCCGCCGGGCTGCACAGGCTGCCATGTCCCGCCCGAGCGCCCGCCCGGCTGCTGCCACAGACACCTAACCTGCGGCCGGGCGGCGTTCCGCCCCCGCCCCACACTGCCCCGCGCCGCGTCCCCGCCCCCTTGGTCCTCGGCCTTGCCTGGTCCCACCCCGGAACTCAGAGTTACTTCCGGCGCGCGGCGGACGGAAATCCCTGTTGGGGGTCACCTGACCCGAGAGTCGGTTAGATATGGCGTCCTTTTTGCTAGCTGGCGAGCGGTTGGTGCGTGCTTTGAACCCCGGCGGAGAGCTGGAGCGTGAGCAGCTACCCCGAAAACTGCGGGCCGAGCTAGAGGCCGCTCTGGGGAAGAAGCACACGGGCCGTGATAGCTACAGTGGCCCCCAACGCTTGGTTTCTTTCCGTCTGATCCGGGATCTGCACCAGCACCTGAGAGAAAGGGGTGAGCCCCAATCTCCAGTCCGGGATCTCCTCCTTGTTGCCAGATCGATTCCGTCCTGAGGTCTTTTCCCGTCACTCCCCTTTTTCCACGGAGCACTCATCTAGAGAGGCGAAGAGTCACCTCATAAATCCAAGAGCCACCCACTTTTTTAACTCCCGTGGGAATTCCTCTTGGATGACAAATTTGCTTATGCAGTTTCTGCTTTCTTGACAGCCCCCCTTCACTTCCAGGCACACCTAGGCCCAATTAACTCGAGAAAGTCTAGGTTTTCACTAAATACTAGTATCACAGGTTCTGTCTCTTCCTTTTTCTCCACGTTAGGAATCAATTCAGCATAGTGAGCTTGTAAGAATCCGCATTTCTTTCCACCTCGAAAGCAAGAGTGGCGAAATCTGATAGTTCTTTTGTTTTGTTTTTGAGATAGGATGGGAAAAGCTGTGTTAAAAGATCTGGCCTGGGAATAGCATGTGAGTTCTAGTCCTAGCTCTCACTAATCCCTTGAACGAGACATTTCTCCTCGCTGGGTCTCAATTCCCTTATCTGTAAAAGGAAGGAATAGGACAAACTGGCACATAAGGTCTTTTGCCAGAATTAACAGAGACTAGCCAGAAATGCAAAGGGTAGATGGCTCAATTGTTACAACTAGAAAGGACCTTAGAAAGAGATTGCTTAGTATTAGTGTCCTCTGAGCATTTAGCATCACTGTGACCTAAACCTATTTAGGGAAGATCTGTGTGGCCACAGAAGTGATCTAACCCGAAGGCACAAGTAAATGGCTTACCTGCTAGTTTTAACACTGACAAGAAAATTGAGAACTGATAGCTAAAATCAGCAGTGCAGCACTGGGAGATACCTATATAGAATTATCCTAAATTCCTTTCAGTTGAAAATGATCCTGAAAATGAATTAATGTAGAAATGCCCATGTTTTATTTTGGTAAAAAGAGGGGTAGACCCCTCTTGATCTTAACCCTTCATCCTCAGCTCTGTGGATCACTGCGTTTGTGAAACCTTTTCTTCTCAGATTCCAAACTATACCTCCATGAGCTCCTAGAAGGCAGTGAAATCTATCTCCCAGAAGTTGTGAAGCCTCCACGGGTATGTAAGGGATATGTTTGTGAGAATGACTATTGACTGGGTTGGGCGTATTCATGATACATTTAACTTAAAAATCAACTTTTAGGTTTGAAAATTTGTTTTCTAAATCTTTGGGACCTGGGGGAACCAGGTATTGTCCTCCCCATTGACTTCTTGAAAAATTGAGATAAAAAAAAAAGCAAACAGTTTCAAAGCAGTGGAGTTGTAACTAGTATGTGGGTCTCCTGATACCTTTAGCAGTGCTTTTCCCC
This sequence comes from Cheracebus regulus, assembly GCA_963574635.1. Lineage (NCBI taxonomy): Eukaryota > Metazoa > Chordata > Mammalia > Primates > Pitheciidae > Cheracebus > Cheracebus regulus. Next base: position 919 of record CAUYQU010064756.1, on the reverse strand, counting down.
TGGAACCAATGGTTGTGATTTCTGTGATGTGCTTTCTAACAAGATGGGAATATCATTCTTCTCATTTGATTTTTCTGCTTCAGAACCCAGAACTAGTTGCCCGGCTGGAGAAGATTAAGATACAGCTGGCCAATGAGGAATATAAGCGGATCACCCGCAACGTCACTTGTCAGGTAAGGGCCTGCTTTTCAGCACATGGACTAAGTAGCCCCTCAGAGTAGGACCCTGCACTGGAAGAAGGTACAGAGGATTTAAAAAACATGGAAACTTGGTTTGTATACTGTTCAGGGACCATAGAAGCTCTGCATCCAAACTAAATACAGTTCCCGGAGAGAGATCCAAGATGGCCGATTAGCAGCAGCTCAGGATTGTAGCTCCCAGGGAAAGCGCAGAGAGCAAGTAGATGCCGCACCTTCAGACGAATTTTTGTTGCCCACAGACTGGGAGATTCCCGGCGGAAGAGCCCCACAGGTCACCAGCGTGGCTCTTTTGGCCGGCGCGACTGTTTTGCCGGCATGCCGACATGGTGCTTCTCAGTGTGGAGTATACGGGACTGGGTGCCCTTTTAGTTGGGCTCGGCTGGTCCCATCCCCACAAGGAGAACAGCAGTTGGAAGCGCTGAGGACTGAGAGTTTCATAGCAAGCACAGCCGAACCCGGGAAGGTCCAGCTCTGTGGGGAACGGGCATCTGCCAAAGGAAAACTAAGAAACAGAAAAACTTCATCACTGGGCAGAGAGAGATCCAAGATGGCCGATTAGCAGTGGCTCAGGATTGTCGCTCCCAGTGAAAGCGCAGAGAGCGAGTGGATGCCGCAATTGCAGACGAATTTTTGATGCCCACAGACTGGGAGATTCCCGGCGAAGGAGCCACACGGGTCGCCAGCGCGACTCTTTTGACCGGGGCGACGCTTCTCGGTGC